>LOEQ01004184.1:308449-330326 GCA_001685075.1 Bramus lutescens | reverse complement strand
ATTGGTGTGTTGTTATTTCGGGGTATAAGCTAGCCGTGCGGGAGCCGGGCAGGACGAAAAGCAGGGCCTGCTCCCTCATTACTACAGTGCTCAGGATACCACCCAATTTCTTAGTTGATTTCCTATTACCTGTAAGCCAAGATGTAGTCAGTATCATGCCTGCCTACATATGTCATGCTTCCTGCCATGATGAGAATGGACTGAACCTCTAAAACTGTAAGCCACCACTCCAATTAAATGTTTTTCTTTATAAGACTTGTGTGGTCATGGTGTCTCTTCACAGCAATAGAAACCCTAAGTAAGACAGAGCCACACAGTTATAATCAAGTCTCATACATTTAAAGTAGAGGTGAGCATCTGCTCGCATGTGCCAGGCACTATCAAGATACTTGGAGCAGCAGTGAATAGAGTAAAAACACTGTCTAGACATTGCTGTGTAGTCACATGAACATCTGGGACAGTGGGTTTACAACTGTCTCATAGTTACTGTGTAGTCACATGAACAGACCAGGATGTGGGTTTGAAAGGAACAAGTTCTCTGGAAAGACATCAGTGCCAAAAGGAGTGAGGGAGTGGTTGCTACACTATCAGTTACCATGGTAGCCAGCATCCAACACCACCTTCAGTGCTTCCTGTTCCCCAGGACTTAGGGGCTTCCTAGCCTTGGGAAGCAGGGACTCACCAAGGTGTACAAGGTTGCCCCATGAACCAACAGGATAGTACATGATTTAATGTAATTTCAGAACATAGCTGACATCTGTGCAAGAAAAACAAAACAAAAAACAGCTCTAATTTCAATGGAGATGAGATAGCTTATTCTGAAACTAAGTATGAGTGACAATGGCCCAGGAACACAATTGTAGCTTACCTCAAATTCCATGTTCCAATGTGGAAGCAGTGTCATTTATGTAGTAAAAATAAAGAAAATCATGAATTAAGACACTTTTTAAAAATACACTGGTGGAGCTGGGTGGTGGTAGTGCATGACTGGTGGGACTAAGAAGCACTAGGGAGGCAGAGGCAGGCAGATCTCTGAGTTCAAGTCCAGCCTGGTCTACAGAGTGAGTCCCAGGACAGCAGAGCTACACAGAGAAACCTGTCTAGAAAACAAAACAATCAACCAAACCAACCAAAAGCAATCAAAAACAAAACCAAAAGCACTGGTGGAAACATTAGGTAGGTGGATTGAAGCAAGAGAGAGGAAACACATGCTATGGCCCAGATGCTATCTGAGGACATCCTTAGGTTTCATTAAGTCAATATATTTCAAAGGATGGTAGGTCAGATAAAGAAGTGGTAAGGACTAGCTATGGAGGAGGCGGACTGTAGCAAGGGAAACTGAGTACTTCTGGGTCTGCAGGATTCCAACCTCTGCATAATCAGAGAAGTTCCGTTCAGTTGATCAACTCTGTGAGTAACAGAATCAGGTTCAGTGGAAGGTACAACCTCCTCTGGGAACTTTTGTTCACATTGATAAAAGCCTTTTTCTTGTCCATGTTAGCACATCTGTCGGTGTCTTTGTTCAACCTCATGTTTGGACAGCCATGTTCATGAGACTATGGGTGCAGCTTCCCTAGGAGACACAACAGTAATCAGAAAGAGGCTGTAAATTTGAAAGAGAGTGAGAAGGGGTATATGAGAATTTTAGAGAGAGGAAAAGGAAGGGGAAATGATATAATTATGATCTCAAAAACAACTCCTTTTAAATCCTTTGTGACTACTCCCTTACTTGTCCTGTGTCCACCGCTATAGGGAGAACCAGCTGCCACATCACAAAGACACTTATGCAGGGCCCTGGAGATACTGCTGCCTTCTCAAGACTGAGCCTCCTGCCAGTAGCCACAAGTAGCACACTTGGTCCCAGGGTCAATAGGGTATAAAGCAGGTCAGTCCCAAACATGCCAGTCTGGCCTGTGTCATGTTCAGCAAGAAGTCCCATAAAAGACCACCAGTCACGTATGCAATAAGAAAGACCGCTTTATTATAATTCCAACAATTTGGGGTGGCACAGGGCAACAGCAAGAGAAGCTGAAGGGGAATGCCAAGGAGGGGAGGTTAGTCTGGGGGCTGATTAGTGGGCTTAAACAAAAAGTTTATGGGTTGTTATACGATTGGCTGGCAGCTCAGTGACTAGGTGCTTGTTGGCTGCAGGGCCCGAGAAGCTAACTTTAATTCTCTTAAGTTTGCACAAGACTTTGGGGCGCCCTCTGGTTGGCTGCCCTGGGTTGTGACTTTTCCGAGAATTACTTGCTCAGCTCCAGCTGGTTCCAGTAAACTGAAACTGTTCAGGTGGAAGCTTCTCCCAGCCCCTGGCATCCAAATATCCAAAGAGTCTGGAATGTTTAGGTGGAAGCTCCACCCCAAGCCCCTCCCCATCTCTCTCCAAACCCTGCAGCATCTCAGAAAGCCCACCAAATGGTGACCCCTTCCCCACAGATGCTCAAGACCACTCCCACAGGGTATATAAACTGCACCCCAGAAAACAGACATCTGGTTTTCTGGGGGGAGCTGGAAAGCCATCGGGAAGCATTATATCCATGAAACCTGGACTTTTCCTAATTTGGTTTGATTTGGATTGTTGCTTCGTCAGAGAGGCTTACTGGGGTACAGAAACGTTTCAGAAACTAAGGCCTGGTCCCTAACAGGGGCCATTAGAAACCTGTCATGGCTCTGGTCTGGCTCTTTGGCCCTCTCAGCCAGCTGTTCTAAGAAGCCGATTCAGCAACAGCTGTAAGAAACACTTGTAACCTTCCTAAAACAGGAAAATGTGATATTTCATTTGTTTTAATAAATAAAACTTGCCTGAAGATTAGAGACCAGATAGTGGTAACCACACCTTTAATCCCAGCAACCACGCTAGTTTGCCATAGAAACCGAGCAGTAGTGGCACAGACCATTAATCCCAGCCCTAAAGAGGAAAATAGGATGAGAAGACAGCTTTCAGTAAGTCTCATTCTGAGATTCCTGGGGATAGGATCACCATTTTGAACAGAGGTAGAGGTAAGAGCCAGTGGCTGTTTTGCTTTTCTGGTTGAACCCCAATATCTGTCTCAGGGTTTTTATCAACGGTGCTACAGGGAGATGAAACCCAGCATGGGGCAGGATTCTTAGGATGAGAGATGGGAAATCAAGCTGGAAGAAAGCTGTACACATCAGCCTTGTTAACTAACCTTTCTCTTCCTAGTCATTTTGCCTCTTGTAATTTTTTTTTCTGTTGGCTTAGCAGCCGCACATGAATCTACTGATGTTTTAATTATCATCTGTGACCCCACAGCCCCACAGTCAACACCCAGCTGGCCAGGCCACTTAGGCCGAGGTCTGGAGGGCCTTCCAGTCTTGTGCCAGACTCTGCCAAGACTGCAGGTTTAAACTAAATCTCTGTTGTTCTATTACCTATCAAGAAGTCGGAAGTCAGATGGAGCGAAAACCTGTTAGATCAGAGGAGCCAAGAAGCAACCAACTGACCTTGCTTTTTGGCTGGAGACCCAGCAAGAGACAGGTCTCTGCACTAAACTCCAGTCCCCGCCCTTTCCTTTCGGTGTGTCCTCTCTATTCAAATTGCTGGCTTCTCTATAGCCAGTTCCAGTCACCTGCTCTGCCCTGAGTCAAGGTAAGCTTTATTCAAGTCTTGGAGTGTCACTGGAATCAAATTGCCACAACACCCTTGCCTTGTCTCCTTTTCCTCACACACTTACTGGTTGTCTTACTGGTTCCTAGTCTATTACTGTGAAGAGACAGCTTGACCAAGGCAACACAGGACAGGAAGCATTTAATTGGGAGCTTGCTCAGTTTTAGAGGGTCAGTCCATGATCATCATGGCAGAGAGGCATGGTGTTGGAGCAGTAGCTTTACATCCTGACCCAAGGGCAGCAGACACACCTTGGGGCCTGGTGTGGGCCCACCACCAGTGACACGGCTCCTCCAAAAGGGCCACACTTCCCAACTCTTCCCAAACAGGTCCCCATACTGGGGACCAAGCATTCAAATATGAGCCTGTTCTCATTCACTCAAACACACTGGCATTTGTTCAACAGCTCAAAAGTATCTTTGGTGTTTGTCCAATGACTTAGAATAGCTTTTTTTTTCTTTTAAGACAAACCTGCCTGCCTCTGCCAGGATTAAAGGTGTATATAAGGTACACCTTAATTTAATTCTTACCTCTTGCCTGTTTTTTTGGTGAGCACTCTATGCCATGCAAAACGTAGTCACTAAGTAGGTGTGGTTTCTCCTGTTAACGTGTCCCCACTGTATCTCAGCACACCCCCCACCAAAACCTCTAGCACCAGACAGTATAGGTGCAATTTTCCCTCCCATACAAGAGTGGGGCCACTTTGGAAGTAGATTGTCCAATCCCAGTCAGCCCTTTGGATGACTAGCAGTCAGCTGACCAGTTTGTTTCTCATATATGTGCTTCTCCTTCTACCAGGTGAATTCCAGAGATCAAACTCAGGTTTATCAGGCTTGGTAGAAACTGCCTTTACCCATTGGGCCATCTCATTAGCCCCAAATCTTACTAAAATTTAAGGTCCTACAAAAATCCAATAGAAAAATATATGCCACCATAAACCATAAATGTAATCTGATGAGTGTCATCTCCGTATTTCTAAAGTGTTAGAAATGCTTGGATCTTCAATGTGCAGACAGCAATCTCTTCTGATGGCCAGTTTGGAGAGCCCATCCCTAGTGACACGCCTTCTCCAACAAGGCCACACCTCCTAATCCTTCCCAGACAGATCCACCAACTGGATACCAAGGATCCACATATATAAGCTTATGGGGTTTTTGATTCAAACCACTACAGTCTCCACCTTCCTATGGGAGTCAGCCTATGTAGCATCTCCCCATCAGCTGCCTGACTTCATTCTATCTGTTCATCCATTTTATTTTGTTTTCTTAGGCAGAGTCTAAGGCTGGCTGGTCTCAAACGTGTAGCAGTCCTCCTGCCTCATCTCCACAGTGCTGGGATATTTTAGTTTGTTTTTGTTTGTGAGACAGGTCTAACTAGGTATCCTAGGCTAGCCTGGAACTCATTATGTTAACTAGGCTGGCCTGAAACAGACAGAGATCTGTCTGCCTCTGCCTTTTAAGTTATATGATCTAATTATTTATATATGTCAAGGAAACCAGTAATGATTTTTTTTACTGAAATAGAAATTCTCTCCAATCATCCTTATGCTGGAAACTTATTTTTTATAGTTAATTATATCCAATATCAATAAAGTGAGGCAAAGCATTCCTATTTATTTATAGATACACACTCTACTGGATTATTTATCAAACCAGTATCTTCTATATCATTTTCCTGCTATGTAAAAAATATTCTGACCTCACAAGAGGGAATAAAAGTATCCCCAGATTATAATTAATGTAGACAGACCTCTGTGTACTTCTTTGGGACTGAACAGCTGCGGGACCAGGCAGGACAGAAACCTCTATCAACACGTGTATTTAAAATAGCACTGCTTACTTTGCTACAGAAAGGTTGTCTTGGTGCCAGGACATTAAAATAAGGAATAGAAATAAACCACACAATGAGCCAAGTCTAAAATGATCTCTTCATTTTTAATTTCTTGAAAGGCAAGTTCACAGCACACTCCAAGCAATGGTTTGAAAATGACTATGTCCAGAATGAAAACAAAGTTTTAAATTATTGTTTCAAGTGAATTCTCTGGAATTTCTGTACAGCCAATAAATAATTAATCATCATTTAAATCTTTGTTGCAAAGTAGCAAACATCTCAGAGTGGGATGAGTCACTTAAAATCACATTCCACTGAAATGCAACTAAAAGCAGCATAACAGAAACAAAAATAGTCCTAGAAAAAACCTATTTGGCATTTTAAAATAATGTTAAAATCTTTCAAACAAATTACATTTATATTTTTACTCTTTATAACCAGACAGAGTTAGGCTGTGTAGTGGATCCAACCTGACTCCTGGAAATGGGGTAATAAAGAGGCTAATAAAGTAAGAGCGAGCAACCCATGTCTTCCAAAACACTGTTTTTTTCAGAGCAGAGTCCAGCCAGTGTAAGGACATAAACAGGCCAAACGGCTTGGTGAGTTGGGTAACAAGCACACAGCTTATTGAACACCTCTCATTACTTTGCTCTATTTCTCTGCAAACAACCAGCAATCAATATGTGAACAATTTTAGGAAACTGTAAACTGAAATTTGTTTCATTGCCTTCTTAAAATGTATCAAATATGATTCTTATATTCTGTCCTTCCAAATATTTTGCATTTTCATTAAAATGTAGATGAGTTACATCCCAAACAACCTAAATGAAGAAAATCCAAAAGTTAAATTTTAGTTAGTTAAAAAATCCTTCTATACTTATCTTTCAGAAACCTGGATATGAGAAATGTGGAATTCCATACATTTTCATGACATACCAATAAAAGGTACATTGCTTATATCTATTTCCACCATCCATTCTGAAGCCAGATCCCTATTTCTACCACCCACTAGGGGTCTTTAAAATCGCAGTCACAGCCTGGAAGAGAAGTTGAGAACAAGAATGACAGCATTTACAGAAAGATGCAACAGAAAGCTGGAGGTGAGAGGAGTACGGCGCAGCCAGCAAACCTCCCCATCAACGCCTCACAGCTCCCCACGCCCAGAAATACTCCCTACACTGAAAATTTCTCATCATGAGTTGTGTAAAATCCAAACTCCTTCAAACAGACAGCTATACCTGTTAAAGAATATTATCCTTTTTGTGAGATGAGAGGTAGTGACATTTTATTCTTTCAATGCCAAGTTAAAAATTCCACACATCTGGCACCTGGGTTACAAGTGGTAAGCGCAGGAGCAGCACTGTCCACTCCTGCTTTGGTATTTAAGTCACCCACACTCATTGGCTATTGGCAGCTGGCGATCACTACTGTTGGTGGAGAGCAGGGGTACTGGTGCTATTCTGTAAACACAGGTGGACCTCCGTCATCTTTCAGAAACAAGGCTGCTTTCCTTCTGTTCTTCTGAAGATGATCTTCATTCATTTTCTCCAAAGCTTCTATCTACAGAACCAATACATTGAATCCAGTCATCATGTTCTGACTTTACATGTATGTACCTAACCAAAACAACCAGTGGCGTTTTTCTTCTCTAACACTCGGCCATTCCTAATGATGCTGGTCTTGAATTAGAATTTCTCTCTATTACCTCCCTTCTTCCTCTCCCCACCCTGTCTGTGCCTGTGTGTGATGTGTGCAAATATACCTGTTTACCAGGGTTAGTGCTGAGCGTATTCGTGAAGTCAGGAACTCTGTAAAGCTTCTATTCAGCAGTGTCTACACCAGCAGCGGACTGAGCTACCAGCTTTCTGCCACTTCCTGTCTGGCCTTAGGCTCCTCCAGAGCTTGGCCAAACTCAAGTCACACACAGGAATTCCAGAACAGACTCTAACTACTCTCTGCTTTGTGGGTAAAATGCTGGGAATAATGAGATACTATTAAACACACACACACACACACACACACACACACACACACACACACAATGTTATGTGGATATATATATATTTAAACACAGCATCTCACCATGTATCCCTGACTGGCCTAGCTCTCTCTATACACCAGGCTTTCTGCCTCTTTGTTTCTGTGGCTCTGGCACTATAATGAAGGCATATACCTACATGTGACCACTTCTAGCTTAATATGTTCTGCTAAGAGAAGGTAGTCCTTGAATTATTCTTTTTATATTACACAGGGTGTTCCCCAGTCACCTTCCTCACTCTTGCTACAGGAGAAGTAAGAGCGAGCTGGGAATGAGCTGTTGCCCATCTCTTCTTTTTAGACCCCTGGCATGGAACACACTATGTACTAATAGGCCATGCTGCCCTGGAACTCAGAGATCTTTCTGCCTTTGCCTCCTGAATGTTGGGATTAAAGATGTGCACCACACCCAGCCTGGTGGCACCCATTTTAGCCAAACTCTGATGAACTCTGTGAAGATGTGTTTAGGGGGTGTGTGTGTCAGGGGAGGGGGTAAATTTCACGTCTGAAAAGAACCCATGTAGAGAGAAGGAAGATCCAATTTGGGGGAAGAGTGTCAGGCAAGCCCTGAGCTCCTCTGGGCAGCTCTCTAGCAGCAGCTGCAACAACAACAACAAGAAGCAAAGAACTCACCTCAGCTAAGAAATCAGCTTCATTGTCTGCTAAGATGTTCAAGCCAGAAACAGCATTGAAGAGCTCCCACTCATTGAGGGCTTCCTTTACTCCTCCATTCTGGAAAAACTAGCAATGACACGTAAACGGTCAGAACATCGACAAGGTTCTCACAGGCTAGCATGCACAAGCTGCACTACACTCCTTCACTATTTTTTAGCAGCCACTGAGGTTTCCCTCTCAAGGTTAACTAGCCCAGGCTCTATACAACATTGTCTGTCTTCAGTAACTCTTCCACTTCCTGGTACCTCCTCTTCAGTTATACGCATGGTGCCCTGTGTACAATGACTGCGGACAGATGCCATGCAGTCACCAAATGCCATGACTTACAATTTTTAAGCAGGCGCACAGGTCAGCTACAGTACAAAGTTACTCTCTCACTAGATCCGCTGCTCGCAAGTCCTTTCCTTTAGAAATGGGAACCAGACGGGACCTAACTCTGTGTTTAGGGAGAGAATTTCAAAATGTTTTCCCTCTACCTTGAAGTGACAGTAAGCAGACAGGGGACACTGTCCCACTGAGGAGACTGTCCTCGTCCTAAGAACAGGAACGGGAGGAAGTATGCAGGCTTGCCACGTTGCAGCTTTGGTTTATGCATTACACATGCATTAAGTCTACTCCTTAAACAGCAGCAGACAAACCAAAACTTAATCTGTTAGAAATGGAGGCCACGTGAGTCATGGACTCAAGAGTCTATGAATAAGTCAATTCTGAAAAATTCTTATCTCCTTACCATGAAGGCAGCTGGTATTCCTTCAATTTCTACAATTATAGTTTTCTTGGGAGAAAAATATTTGAACTTGTTACATCCTTTAGAAGGCAATGCTTTACACTTACCTGTGAAACATTCCTACAGTCCCGGAGTAAGAACTCCAGGCCATGAGGATGGGTTGGTTCTACAGACTGGCTGACGTCAATTAACCAGACCTAGTTAACACAAAGCACAGACTAATGGATTTACACAAACTAGTTTACACCAGAAAATATCCTTGCATATTAACTGAAATGTGCCCCTTACCTTTCCAGCATGCCACAGCATGTTGTACTCACTGAGGTCAGCATGCACAAGGGTACATTCCTTATATAATTGCTGCATCAGCTGTGAGAAGGGAAATGAAGGCACAGTTCTAATATTCCTCTATTAAATCAATTAAATTACTAATTAAAATAAATGTGTCAACAAATACTTCCCAGAAAAACAAGTTAAAAACCTATTTCCTAGGTGACAGTGATGCCTCTAATCCCAGCACTCAGGAGGCAGAGGCAGGCAGATCTCTGTACGTTTGAGGTCAGCCTGGTCTACAGAGGGAGTTCCAGGACAGCTAGGGCTATACAGAGAAACTCTATCTTGCAAAACAAAACAAAACAAAAAAACATTAAAAAAAAACAATAACAACAAAAAACAAAACTCTTCCTTCCTTTTGTATTTATTTTTGTTTTGATCACACTACTCTGAACCCAAAGATGCACACACGCATTCTACAGCTGAGTCATAGCACAACCCAAACCCTTACTTGCCTCCTCTTTCTCCTACAATCCATTGCTGCTGCACTTCTGTTGCTGTATTAGCAGTGTTTAGGAGAATGACGAATAGCAGGAGACTGTCAGAATGCATATGTGCCATTTTGCTTCCTTGCTGTGACAGTTGAATCAGGTTCAGATTCCAATGGCACCGTTACCTAACCATGGTACCAAAGCAAGCCGCTTCCCTCTATAAAAGGACAAGTATCCCACCAGACCTCCATGGAGCATACACAATTTCAAGTGAAAATATATTTATTATTTCCTGCTAGTGATGGTGGAAGAGATGTTCTTGTTTGTGAGCCAGTGTATTGGTATGTAGCCTAGGATGGTCTTAAAATCATGAACTTTCTGCCTTAAACTCCCAAGTGCTGGAATCCCCAGTGTGTAGCACATGTAGGTTCCAGCCTTTTCAATTAAGCAGCATCATATACTCATGGTTAATGACGACCCCTACCTCTCCATTTGCCAAGGTTGGTTTGCTACCTCTAAAAGGACTACACAACAAAAGCTCATCACTTCATCACTTTCCCAGCCCCCCACTGGCCAAAACATCCAGAAAAGGGTTTCTTTTCTCACTGTTCTCACAGCGGAAGGTGGTTTAACCTCTTTAATTGTATCTCTTGTGTTCATAAATGTATACATGTGAGGTATAAATAAATTTACATGCATGTGAATCCAGAGGTCTATGTCAGGTGTCTCCCCCTATTGCTGTCCACCTTCGTTCTTGAGACAAGGTCTTGAGACCTGGAGCTCACAGATTCAGCTAGACTAGCTGGCCAGCAAGCCCCTGGGATCCTCCTGCTTTCTCCTCAGGGCTGGGTTAAGGCACACACCATAATACTGGCTTTTTACAGGGATATTAGGGTGCAAATTCAGTCTTGGGCTTACACAGAAGTATACTGGTTTTAAATACACTCCCTGCAACAAAGTTCCCTGTTTGCATTGCGACCAGAAGTGCTGTGATGAAACCAATGCTGAGGATATCTGTACCACATCTTAATAAATTATTGGATAGTATTTTATATTCACATTAGCTGCTCCGTGTAGACACTGTGTGACTCACAAACACAGCAGAAGAGGTATGAAAGCACTGAGGACATTTTCTTAAGCTGCAGGCTTCAAATTTAATCCAGATGTTCCTAAACACAAGTAACTCAAGACTCCTGACATGGGCTCTCAGACTGTAGTCCCTGCACCCTGCTACCGTCACTCCCTATCAGCTTCAGTTTTCATCACTTCACCATCATGATATCATCTGCTTTCCTCTGCCTTCTCAACAGGAGCTGTAGACCCTTTCTTTTCTTTTTCTGTTTTTGGTTTTTCAAGATGAGGTTTCTCTGCGTAACCCTGGCTGTCCTGAAACTCTAGATCAGGCTGGCCTCAAATTCATAGATCTACTTGCATCCACCTCTCAAGTAAGTGCTGGGATTAAAGGTACTCAACACCACGTAGGCCCTTTCATTAGGGCTAAAGAACCAGAACCGTAAGTTATAGGGAGTCAGACAGACAGAGGGATTCCATCTGCTACACTTGACTGAAGAAGTTCTGTGAAAAACGGTTTCACATTCTAAGAATGAAGCTTGCTTTGGCTCCATGAATATCTTAAAGTTTTCTTAAACTATTCAACAATGGCCTTCAACTTGCAATCCTTTAGCCGTAACTGCCCAAGTTGTAGGATTACAGGCAGCTCTAGTTTTTTTAAAAAGATTATTTCTGTTTACTTTGTGTATATTTGCGAGTTCCTGAATGCACTGTATATGCATCAGATCCTCCGGAACTAGAACTACAGGTGGTTGTGAGTCACCTGACTTTGGTGCAAGGAAGGGAACCTTGTCTTCTACAAGAGGGGCATGTGCTCTTGATAATCTCTCTAGTGCCACCCCCCCTTAGACAGTGTCTTCATATACAGTCTATTTGACTGAAGCTTAATATGTAGACAAGGCTGGCCTCGAACTTGTGACCATCCTCCTGTCTCTGTCTTCTCAAGTGGACAGGTGTACACCACCATGCCTGTCTAAAAGACAACTTTAGCATCAACAATCCTTCATAAAATTCTGTTTATCCTTCTTACGCTTCAAAAATACGATTCCATAATTTTAAAAAATTATTACCATTAATAAGATAGGTTCTTGTGCTATGCTCCCCAGGTTGGCCTTGAACAGCTGGGTTCAAGTCCCTCAGCCTCCCAAATAGCTGGGACTACAGGTACACTCTAACCTGGGTGGGAGAAATGTATTTACAAGTCAGTGTATAAAAGCTATAAAGGCACAACTTACATGGAGAGTCTGATAGTAGGCGTCCTTCATTTCTTCACTACTAAGTTTCACTTCTTTTAATTTAGGGGCTGGAACTTGATCATGGCCAATGAAAGACATAACTAAAATATGCTTCTTAAGTTGTACAACTGTTGGACAAGGAATTCCAGCCTTCTGTATTCTGTATAGAAAGAAAAGAAGAATATAAAGATCAGAAGGAGAAAACATGCCATTAATTCAGCAAACAGCTAACTAGGGCCTCTGCTGAGCTGACACTACACTGTACACAGGAGATATGGGAACAAAACCACTAAGATACAGCCCACTGGTAGGACAGCTGACAGGCGGCACGGCATGGTGTAAAGGCTGGCACAGGTGTGGCGGGTGCCCTGCCTGCGCTGGGAGTCTCCAGAGAGACTGTTCAACACAGAGCTTTCATACAGATGACAGGATATCTGGGCAGATGACACCTTCGTTTGCCTTGAGTGTCAATGAAGAAGGAAAATGGCTTTGCATTACAAAGTATGAATTCTGGCTCAAAGTATGGAGATGCTTTCTGACAAAAGCCTTGGGAAGCACTAGGAAGCCACAGCCTTTGTTATTTCTGTAAATCAGCTCAAAAGACAGCATGGGTCTCAACCTGGCTAGCAGTCCTGACACAAAGGGAATCCCAAGGGCACCTGCAGCACCGCTGCTTTCTTTACCTTGTAAGATTGTGCATTTCTTTCTCTGCCCACATGCGGATGATCTTACGTGGATTTAGTTTACTGAAGCGATCTTTAAACCTGAAATCATCTTTAATGTATTTGTCACGATTCTTAAACTCATTAAGGGTTGTTTTAAATACCTTGATGGCACATTCAGTTGGTATAGCTGTACCATCTTCCTTGTCATCCTCCAGGCTGAAAGGAAGAAGAACAAAGCCAGCAAGTTACCGGCTGGCGCACAGTGAGCTGGTCTCAGACTCCATTCTACTAAAGCATGCCTACTTTGTTTCAAACTGTCATCCTATTTTGTCTTTATAAAAAAAAAAAACAAAAAAAAACCCTTCAAGTTTTATTTTAATAAAGCATTAGGCTTTAGGGGGTCTTCCTATGTTTCCTAGGATAGCTGGAATCCCTAGATCTAAATGATCTTGCCTAAGCTTTCCCAGGATCTGGAACTTCAGACAGACACTGTTGCTCCTAGCTGATTTTGTTTCTTTTAATAAAACATACTTTCAAATGAACTACCAGATACTTTTCATCAATCTACAATATAATGTTCTGTATTTCATCACTTAGAATCAAGCTTGACAAATAATGAGGAAATATTCTTCCTAAAACAAACTATTATGACCTTGGATGCTTTGGGAGCAAAACTCAACAAAATTAAGCCTTAGAGCAGTCTTTTACAAGTGCTCCCTTCTTTCTTGGCAGGTGGGTTAGAGTAAGGGGCCTCCCCTGTGAGCATCTGAGGGCAGAAAACAGAGAAGCAGCACAAATGGCTCTGGAAGAGCAAACAAGACTGCACGGTCAGCGGTCAGCGGCGCTGGAAACAATCAGATTTGAACAGTGTTGACAGAGACTCAGGAGCTGCCTGAGGAACCTCAAACACTGCAGTTAAATCTTGCCTAGAGAGAGGAAATGAAGGTGCAGATGACAGGCAAGAGGCAGGCAAGTTGCAAAGAGCTTAGACATTTCTCCAAAGTCAGCAGGAATCATGAAGGCTTCTGAGCACTGGTACTCTCAACAACATACTTCATGAAGATCAAGTGACCAGAGTTCAGGAGGAGCAAGAGAGGCAGAGACTGGGGTTGACTCAAGATGTTTGACTCCCCAGTGCTAACTGGAAAGGAAGAAGATGGATGGAATTATAGCATCATTTACTTCTAAATGCCTGTAGGTATGCCAAGCTGGAAGAGAAAAGAAATGCTTCCAGAGATTGGAATCAAATTAACCAGCAACCTCTTTCTGTACTACACTCTAACACTTACTTCTCCATTCAGCCTCAAAATGCCAGAGTCCTTTAGCAAGCTCTTCTTTTCCCATGCCTTGTCAAATCCATGGCCATGTCCTCTAAGGAGGACATTCACCTTTCTCTACCTGGTCCTTGAAATCCTGTCCATGATTAGGGTATGTACCAACATGCCCAGCTCCCTTTCTCTCTAGAATAAGGTCTTGCTGTTGCTCAAGTGCATTCTAAATTACTAAGAAGCTGGGACTACCTATGTGTATCCTGTCTGGCTTCGTTTGCCCAGCTTAAGACCCTTCTTAACCACATCTACTGTGTTTAGAGCAGCTATTCCTGTACTTCTAACATTTACTGTCAGGTAAAAGTATACATCTGTTGATTAGCACAAAAGGGAAATTATGTAATACAATTATAGGCGGAGCTGAAGCCTTTACTCCAAGCCTGTGGCTGACTCCCTCCCTCCCCACCCATCCCAGGACAACTGCTGTCTTTCTAGAGCTGAGGACACACACAGCGGTGACCAATCTTGGTTGTCAACTTCACTATATTTGTCATCAACTGAAACCCAAGCAGCTGGGAGCACCTGTGAGGGATTTTCTTGATCAGATCATTTAAAGAGAAAGACCCATCCCAAACCTGGATTACACTCCAGGTGGCAGCCCACAGAAAGGACAAGGAAGGCCTGCTTGCCCTCACCCTGGCAAGTTCACACACCTGCTGCTGAGGAATCCCTTCCCTGGTGTTAGAACCCACTTCTTCATGATGCCAAGACAGACTGAAGAGCAGCTCTGCTCTCTAGGATTCCCAGGGACTCCAGCGCCCGATCAAGACAGCAGAGACATTAGTCTCCTGGGCTGAACAACTACCAGATCCTTGGCCTTTCCATCAGGAAACAGCCATTTTTGCACGAACAGACCAGAGCTTGTGACGAACTCTAATAAATCATCCCTCTTTGAAATATATACATATGTGTATGTGTATAATTCTATCATTTCTGCTTCTTTAAAGAAGCCCGACTAATACACATACAGAAATATCTAGAGAAGCAGCTGGAGATGGTGTACTTTGTACTTCAACTAGCTTTTTCCAGGGTCGTTCTGTCTGCACCCCATCCTACCACAGGAGCACAGGCGAGCTCTGGGGTTCTCCTGTCTGCACCCCATCCTACCACAGGAGCACAAGTGAGCTCTGGGGTGCTCCTGTCTGCATCCCATCCTACCACAGGAGCACAGGCAACTCCAGTCTGCACACTTGCACAGCAAGCACTTTATCCTGAGCTAACTCTCTAGCCCCAAGAAAATATACTGTTTAACTTTTAATCAAAATTTTCATATATGAAAAAAAACCCAAGGAAAAAACATGAAATCCAACAACATCACTTGATTCACTAGCCAGCTCAGGATTTAAAATGGAACAAATCCAGCTCTCCATTCAGTAAAGTCTTCTACTAACCATTTAACAAAAAAAGTGGGGGGGAACAGGGCATACAGCGTTTCCACAGCAATTTCATTAGGAATTTAGCTTAAGGATACAGCTGTAAAATACACTAAAGTTCAAGGATTTTTCTATATATTCCCATAATGTTACTTAAAATAGCATGGTGTGGGGATGGAGAGATGGCTCAGAGGTCAAGAGCACTTGCTGCGCTTCCAGTTCCAGAGGAAGCAGCTCACAACCACCTTCAACACCAGCTCCAGGGAATCCATGCCTCCTGGCCTATTACAGTCTGTGGTATCTATACACATACACATAAATAAAAATAAAACTTTAAAGGCATAATGCAGTCTAGAAATATACAGTCTACTAATACCTAAAAGTCAAAGGTATGTTAACTGGGGGAAAAGATTACTGCATAAGCTAAGTAAACAAATGCAGACAAACTTCTGAAAGATTGCACTCAAAATTATAAAGGAAGAAATAAATGCTTCCTAAGATTAATACTAGGAATTATGAAATAAGATCTCATTGAACCCCACAAAGATCCCATGAAATGAGGGTCAGTCTCCAGGTGAGGTTCTGGATCAGAAGTGCAAAGTCCTTCCCATACCACCTTCCTTTTTATGATGCTGGGAATTGAACCCAGGGCCTTATATATGCTAAACAGGAACTCTACCATTATAAAAAGGAAAATGAAAGGCAAAGACTTGATCAGTAGGCATCTGAGTTTTTTTAAATACAAAACAAATAAAAAGTAATGTCTAAACTTTCTCCAATAATGACTGTACTTGCTATGCAGCATAAGTTTGATTATACATAATCCGTCAGTCCTGAGGAGAACAGTGTTTGTTCATTTACCTCCCTCCATATGCATGAAAGACAACAGATTCTTTTCCAGTACTAATACAGCCAGTGATTGTCTCCAGCAATCCAGAGTTGACCATTTTATACATCAGTAAGCGTGTCTTAGGATCAACTGCTTTTTCCTGAAAGAGATAAAGTACAGTAAATGAAAATGATTGTCATAAAAGATACCCTTTTTAATGGGTACATGAAATCAGGTTCTAAAAAGAGCATGATCACAATACAGTTCTTTCCTCAGGAGGCCCCTGGATTTCAGCTCCAGCACCATGAGGCTAAAGAGCTGGGTTTGGTGACAGTCCCAAGTCTGGACCATAGAGTCACTGTTTCTGTGTCAGACAACCTTAGGGGTCAGAGATTCTTTTCTTTTAACCTTTCCAAGGATGGGAAATTTATTCAGATGATGTTTGGGGAATTCATAGGTGGCATCACAGGGTATGAATTAAAAGGTAGAAATCTCACTCTTCCTTGTGCCTTTCTCTACCGCCTAACTGATGCCACTCTGTCTGTCGCTACATTTCTGCTGAATGGAGCCCCAGGCACTAGCCACACAGGTAGCCGCTTGGTATCCTCAGAACACATTACAACTTCCCCATTCAAAAGCAGTAGCCATATTTCTCGGGCTATGATGGTGATTCTCCAGTTACTTCAGTACTTTAAAAGGCTGCAGCAGCATGCAAAACAATTTCATTTCATTAAAAAAAGTTAAGAAAGGTCTCCAGGAGATGGTGAGTTTTATTTTTTCTGTCTGGATAGAGGTTTGATTTGCCCTTGAGTGTTCCGGGGTGGAGACTAGAAGAAAGCACAGCGTGTGGAGGTCTACTCAGTGTGGTCGTCTCCCTCAGTCTCATCGTCACCATCCACACAGAGAGCAGCATACTTGCTTGCAGAGCTGAACTTCGAGGCTGGGCTCTCCTCAGGTCTCTGGCTCAGGTGCAGATCTTGAGCCTTGATCTTTGTTGCCTTCTTTCCTATCCAACTCCTTCAATGGTCTCTGTCCCTCCAGGACCGCGACAGGAGCTCCCAGTTTGGCCTCTTAGGACACTTACCCATCTACTTTATTTCCATCTTCCCTCGATGGTCTGTCTGCAGAGGGCTGAGCTGGAGCTACTTTCGCTCCACCACTTGTAGGGACGGCTGCTCTGTGTCCAAGCTGAGATCGAGCAGGAGGGTTGGAGCTTCGCTTCCCCCATGCATTCTCCTTTGGTGGAGGGGCTGATCAGATTCAGGAGGTTCGGAGGTTGGAGAGTATAAGTCTTTATTAAGGGTTTCATTTTCTAGAGATTTCTCATTCTCCCTCCTTCGTGTATTTCAAGGGTCAGAGATTCTTGAGGAATAGCTCCAAAGGGATGTTATGTGCTGACAGCAGTGCCATAGTAACCCATTTTCAAAGGTCAGGAGCCAATGAAGGACAAAGCCCAAGATGGCAGAGCATGGCACTCACGAGAAGGAGTGTTAGGCAAAGACTGTGTGTAGGTGACTCCCTGGCCGGGCCACCCGCCTGCTCTGAGAGCATCTGGAGATGAATATGCATCTGTTGTGCCTCCACACTGTCCTTCTCCAGTTTACCATAAGCTCAGTGTGCAGAACAGGAGGTGCTCTGATGCAGTAGGACGAGCCTCCCCACAGAGCGGCTTCACCTCCTTCTCATAGACAGTGCTCCTGGCTTCCTAGTTGTCTCCCCACTTCAGGAAAGGAGTCTCCAAGGAAAACCAACCCTGGAGTCCTGCACCATGCATTTATACTCATCCGTTCTTTTCCCTCTTCCCAGGAAGGATGCTAACGCAGACAAGGTACAGAGACAGTGATGGTCTTGGGTGGCACTGTGGCTCTAGGAATGTTTGATATCAAATTCAGAAGCCATAAGACACACTCCTGCCCATTAGAATGTTCCCCCTGAGCTCTGGTAACCTCTAACTTTGTCCTGAGATAAACAATTAGCCCCAGAGGAGAAAACAGAATGGGAGGCCATCCCCATAACTCCCTTCAGAAACAGAGCATGAGAAGGGGTAGAGGAGCGAGGAGGTCAATTTACCTGCTGTCTCCTTCTTACTACATCAGTGTGCTCCTCCCCAGTCCCCACCCCACCCAGGTCCCTTTTCTAGCGTTTATAAAGGTAGAACTCATACAACACCTCTAGAGTATTTTGAGGCTATGAGACAACAGCTACTCCCTTCCAGTCCTGATTCAGTATCAAACTTGTGACATCCTGCCCTGCATACCCTATGTGGTCCCCTACCTCCTAAGCCTTGAAGGGCTCTTTGGCTACTACTTTCACATTCTGTCCTTAAAAAAAATAAACTGGAAGTTAAAACACATCAAACCCAAACACTGGTTTAATTAAAAGTTTATTTTACCAACTAAGTTTAAGTAGTTCTCTTGGTAGTATTAGTTTTAATTATATTTAAATTTTTGTTGTTATTGTTATTATTATTAATTATAGCTATCCCTTGGAGCTGGAGTTACAAGCAAGCAGTTGTGAGCTGCCCGATGTGAGCGCTGGGACTCAAACCCTGAGCCTCTGCAAGAACAATATGTGTCCTTACATCCACTGAGCCAGCTCCAGGCCTCACACAGCTTTTTTAAGGGTTTAGTAAATTGTTAAAAGAGTACACATTATCTTCAAAAATACAAAAGATTAGTATTTTAAAGAGTTGAGTAATTTTGTTATTTCCAAAATATATATTATCTTCATTAATGTAAAACATTAGAGACTATTAAGTCCAAGTAGTTACAAGTATCCATGTAATAGGCAAAACCTTTTTTTGTTTTGAGCCCGGGTTTCTCTGCGTAGCCCTGGCTGTCCTGAAACTTGCTCTGTAGACCAGGCTGGCCTTGAACTCACAAAATACACCTACCTTTGCCTCCTGAGTGCTGGGATTAAAGGCATGTGTCACCACTGCCCGTGTTTTTAAAATCATTATTATTTTTGCTAATTTTTAATTATGTATTTATATTTTATAGATGAGTACTCTACATATATACCTGCAAGTTGGAAGAAGACATCAGATCCTATTATAGATAGTTCTAAGCCACCATGTAGTTGCTGGGAATTGAACCTAGGACCTCTGGAGGAGCAACCAGTACTCTTAACTGCTGAGCCATCTCATCAGTCCTGGCAAAATCTGGAACATGCTGGGTGATGGTGGTGCACACTTTAATCCCAGCACTCTGAGGCAGAGATAGGTGGATCTATGTGAGTTCAAGGCCAACCTGGTCTACAAAGTGAGTTTCAAGACAGCCAGGGCTGTTACACAGAGAAACCTTATCTAGGAAAAAAAAAAAAAAAAGGAAAAAAACAATTCTGAAATGTTTGGTCTGGAGAGATGCCTCAGAAGCAGTTAAGAGCACTGGCTGCTCTTCTACAGGATCTCAGTTCAATTCCCAGCAACTACATGTAAATTCACAACTGCCTGTAACTGCAGTCCCAGGGGATCCAATGGCACCAGGCACCCACAAAGTACAAAGACACACATGCAGACAAAACACTGATACAGATAAAATAAAACAGATCTTTAAATATCCAGAGCATTCAACTAAATACACAGTATATATCTAAATAACTTTTATAATATAAAGTATACTATAACTCTAAATAACTCTATAATCTTTTAGGGAAAAAAACTTTATTCCAATTAATTCAGGAATGCTACCACTCAGATGGCTTAAGGAAGCCATAAAACCATGTACTCAACCACAAATTCCCTATCATCTCCGTGAACTTCTATACAGACATGGCATTCTGAAGCAATATGATTATTACTTAAAAAAATAATAGCACCACATGCCTTTAATTCCAGCACTCTGGAGGCAGAGGCAGGCAGATCTCCGTGAGTTCAAGGCCAGCCTGGTCTATAGAGTGAATTCCAGGACAGCTAGGGCTACACAGAAAAACCCTGTCTCAGGGGAAAAAAGTATTACTAAAATCTATTATTAAGGTTTAACTCAGTTTACACATTATACTTTCATAAGTGATTTTCAAGCATTTCTTCAAGTGTATCAGCCCAGAAAACAATTAATGTAACTTCTCTCTCTCTCTCTCTCTCTCTCTCTCTCTCTCTCNACTCTGGAGGCAGAGGCAGGCAGATCTCCGTGAGTTCAAGGCCAGCCTGGTCTATAGAGTGAATTCCAGGACAGCTAGGGCTACACAGAAAAACCCTGTCTCAGGGGAAAAAAGTATTACTAAAATCTATTATTAAGGTTTAACTCAGTTTACACATTATACTTTCATAAGTGATTTTCAAGCATTTCTTCAAGTGTATCAGCCCAGAAAACAATTAATGTAACTTCTCTCTCTCTCTCTCTCTCTCTCTCTCTCTCTCTCTTTCTCTCTTTAAGACAAGGTCTCACTAGTCTAGGCTGGCCAGGAAATTACTGTGAAGCCCAGGATAGCCTCAAACACATGACAATCAATACTCCTGTGCTAGTATCCAGATACAAAGTGCTGAGATTATAGACATGAGCCACCTCAGTTCAATTTGAACTCCTTGACCAGCCTAGTCCCTGGCAGGCCTGAGCTGTTTCCCCTTTTTACTAAACACTAGCAGGGTTAACCTCATACAGGTCCTGGATACACTCTAAAACTTATGGAAACATAGGAAATCAAGGGCCACCAAGTGCCTCTGCTAAGCTGCATAGGTTCCTCAAGGGACATGGTAAGTGATGTCAGGGCTTGAAGCTTAATATTACTACTTCCACTGAAGCCTCTGGTAACAGCATGGCCCAGGATGTGTCTAACAGTTACTCAAAAGCACACCACCTGGGCCACCACACCTGGCTCCTGGGGTGCACTAGAAGGTGAGCCAACTACAAATGGCATCACTCCTGGAGGCTGAGCTATGGTGCTGTTCTGGGCACTGCTTTCATGTGAGGGTCATACAGGAAGAGTGGCTTCACCTCCTATGCCAAATCCTAGGTGCCTGGCAGCAGAACTTCTAGAAACTGGAAACATCATGTGGGTTTGGAATAACTGATTAACTATTATGTTAAGTAAAAAAAATGCCAAAAAGCAAAGTCACTTGAGTAGGATTGATTTGAAAAGCCAATTTGAGGAGAGTGGGGGAGGACAGGGGGAGGGGAGGGTGGATCATGAAGTCTTGTTTTGTTCTTCTCCCCCACAAACAGACAAACAGTAGTTTCTAACATGAGTTTCCCCAAAGTGATGGAGTGCTAAGAATGCTTACAGCGGTCGAATGTTCCTTCTTCTCATGGACACGGGCACTCCGACGCTCTTCTGAGTAGGCATGTTGTTTCAAAGCATTGAAAACGTGGTTGGATAGTTTTAAATCCATTCCAATTCCATCCCCTACCTGAAAGCCAGGTGCAAACTGAGAAAGACAGAAAATTAGCAATTCAATATTTTTATATAGGAATGGTGCTGAAAACAGCAGTGTGAGGTCAGTCTTGTAGATTTCCAGATCAGCACATGGCTTCATGCTGCAGGAGCCAAGGGCACCACAGGGGACACAGCTCCCTGACACAAAGAGGAGCAACACCAAAGGCAGGCACACTCTACACAGAGAAACACCTCACCACAGCTAAAGTGAACGACTCTCAGCATTTGCTTTGTACCTTGTTTTCTTATTTTTATTTTTTAAAGATTTATTTATTTATTATGTACACTGTGTTCTGCCTCCATGTATGCCCACATGCCAGAAGAGGGCGCCAGATCTCATTACAG
>LOEQ01004184.1:235373-248149 GCA_001685075.1 Bramus lutescens | reverse complement strand
CTCTCTCTCTCTCTCTCTCTCTCTCTCTCTCTCTCTCTCTCTCTCCAGGGTCTTCTCAGACTGCCCCAGAACTTACTCTGTAGCCAGCACTGGCTTTGAATACATTATTCTCCTGCCATAGGCTCTGGAGTGCTGGGATGACAGGGGTGTGTCTCCGTGCCTGGCTGCGGCACTGTTCTAAGCAACACACGATCTGAACAGGCGTCAGAAATTGTAGCATGTCCCAGAAACTAAAATAATCCTGAAATATCCAGAATTAATCTGTAATTCTTCCTCTTATTTCATCATAAAGCAGAAAAATCTGTGTGACTCTGCTCTGCTAAAACTTTACTCTTCTGTGCCTCAGGTTAATTTTACTTGATCTGATTAAAAAGATGGAGAGAGTCCAGGTTAGAAGTTCCTTATTTCAAGGCACTTTAAGTGCCAGGTTTACATTCTTCTAACCTGCTGTTTCTTCCTTCTCTCTGAGGGCGAGATAAATGCTCCTTATCCCCATTTCTGTTTCTGGAATTTCTGTTAGACCAGAGAATGTCTAACATTGCTCAGTCAGAGCCGGGTGAGTGAAAGGGATCTTTAGGGAGACACAGGAGTAGCTGTGCACAATGATGCTTGTTTGGAGTTGCTGCTACACAGGAGGCTGAGGCAAGAGGATGGTTTGAGTTTAGGAGTTCAAGGAGAGTCTGGGAAATATAACAAGACTAGTCCTCTTCCCCAAACCATTAACTCTGACAGGAGATACAGCTTAGAGGTTTTGACTCCTTTCTGCCTTTGCAGAGGACCTGCGTTTATTTCCCAGCACCCACTCTGAGTGTCTTACAGTCAATCATCTTATGACTCCAGTTCTGGCCTCTGTGGGCATCTGGCCTCCATGGTGCATGTAAAGTAACATACACACACACTCACACACACACTTAAATAATAAATATTTTTTAGAAATCAGTAAACAAATGAATATGTACACAGAGACTAGAAGTTGAACTAGAGATTAGTTTCTTTTCCGGTGTAGATCACGTTGATTTCTCTCCATGTCCTTGGATTTGTGTGTAATATTTGAAAATTGACACTGACATCATCTAGTTCATAAACAAACACTGTACCCGTGGTCAGAGTGCTTTGGCAGAGGACTCTGCTGCCACCTGTCATTCTTTGTCCAAGCAACAGGAAGCAGCAGGAAACACTAGGGCAGCAAGCTCTCTTTGAAAGAGAAAAGATTTATTTATTTATGTATTTTATGTATATGGAAATTTTGTCTGCATACATGCACCCCAGAAAAGGGCATCGGATCATACAGGACTGCAGTTATAGATAGTTATAAGTCACCGTGTGGATGCTGGGAATCAAACTCGGGACCTTTGGAAGAGCCACCAGAGCTCTTAATTGCTAAGCCTTCTCTCCAGCCCCTGGCAGTGAGCTCTTAAGCCCCCTAAAAATTGATTTAGTAATTTATTTGCTTTTTAATCTAATTTTTTGTTGAAGGAAGTGTGAAAGAGTTCAGAAAGACTAATGTATTATGTCTTTTCTCTTTCATACAGAAAACATCACCCACAAAGATCTGTAGGTAAGTTAAAACACCCGGAGGATGTCAGAGTCCACCTGATGTAAACTCATTGGGAAACAGTTGAAGGAGGAATTTCTTATCAGCAGTCATATATTTGTACTTTGTTTCTTATTTTTAAAATTATATTTTCCTTTTCACAATATTTTCTTTTTTGGAGACAGGGTGTCTCTGGGTAGTCCTGGCTGTCTTGCAACTCACTATGTAGATCAGGCTGCCCTTGAACTCACAGAGATCCACCTGCCTCTACCTCCCAAATGCTGGGATCAAAAGGGTGCAATATTTTCTTCCAAGGGGAAAAACCAACCCATATTATATTTCTACACTGAGTACACAAAACTTCACTAATTGTGCAGTAGTAGTGATGAACCAAATGAAAATATGGAAACAACTTAAAATCTAAAAATAAAACTGGAGTGGTGGTGAGATAGCTCAGTTCTTAGTGCTTACCACACAAGCACGATAGCACAATGCCCATGATCAATCCCCAGCTCCCATTTTAAAAGCCTTGTAATTCCAGTGTGTGATAGAATGGGAAAGGCATGGTTTTGAGACCCTGTTTCAAAAAACAAAGTGGATCTGGGCTTGAGAGTTCACTTAGTGGTTAAGAGCACTTGTTCTTGTGAAGGATCTGGTTCAATTCCCAGCACCCACATCGAGGCTCACCACTTCCTCAGGTGCCAGGCATGTATCTGGTACACAGACATATATGTAAGTAAAGTAAACATCATATGAATAATGTTGACTGAGGTTTCTGTCTGCCTGGTTACCGAGCTGTTTAATCCCAGAGAAAATCACACAGATATCTCCATAAAAGTTATAAACTGATTAGCACATTAGCTCAGGCTTATTATTATCTCTTGTAACATATATTAACCCATTATTCTTATCTATGTTAGCCATATGGCTCAGTACCTTTTTCAGCGGGTAGGTCACATCCTGCTTCTTTGGTGTCTGGACAGGACTGCAGGAAGAGCTTCCTTCTTCCCAGAATTCTCCTGTTCTCATTGACCCGCCTGTCCTTCCTGTCTAATTGTCCTGCCTATACTTCCTATCTGGCTACTGGCCAATCAGCATTTCTTTAAAACATAATTAACAGAATATAGACAATTCTCCCTCACCAGAATAAAATAAATCTAAGAAAAACCCAGTGACGTTGATCATTCCTGAGGCATGACCTCTAGCCTGTGCATGCATGTGTACTCCCCGTCCTGCTCATCCCCTGTGTGGCCTTCCACTCCTTGAGTGAGCCCTCAAGCCCATCAGGATTTTCCTTTCCACTAAAACCAGCCTGTTCTGTGCTAACCAAGAAAGCCACTGACAGTCCCCAGTCCTGTTGGCCATCATTGTCCTCTAGGACACTGAAAATTCACCATGGTTGTCTGGAGGGTAGGCTGAGTACAGAGGCTTCTGGGCCACAGGCTGGCCTATGTTATTCTGACCTTCCCAAAGGTAGTGTCTAGGTATGAGGAATCTCCAGGGCCGCCTCCTGCCCAGTGTCCTAACAGCAAGTCTGGGTACAGTACACAGCCACATGTTACAGTAAGGAGGACCACTGGGGTGGGTTAGCATCATGTGCTGAGTTGTGACTTGTTCAGGTTGTTGTATGTTACATGGGTGTGTGTGTTTGTACATGTATATATGTGTGTGATCTATAAAAAGAATATAGAATTTTGTACATTGGCATAAAATGCTTGATAATGCCATGTGTAAAAATCTCCTGAAAGCCATGTATGGTGGCATAGAAAACCCTGTAATACCAACTTGTCAGAAGGCGGAGGCACAAGAATTGCAGGTTCAAAGTCAGCTTGGCAAGGTTGTGTCTCATGATAAAAGTAAAAGCAGGGCTGGCATAGCTCAGCGGTGGAGCCCTTGTTTAGCATGTGTGACTTGGCATCAGGCCCCATTACCGAAACAAAAAATGAAATAAAAATTTTCCAGGTGAAGATGACAGCATCTGTACTGAATGCTACCGTTGTACAAAAT
Source organism: Bramus lutescens (assembly GCA_001685075.1). NCBI lineage: Eukaryota > Metazoa > Chordata > Mammalia > Rodentia > Cricetidae > Bramus > Bramus lutescens. Next base: position 244,608 of record LOEQ01004184.1, on the reverse strand, counting down.
GCCTTTGACCCTCTTTTACTTGTCATCCAGTGTAACAAATGGTCAGCAGCAAAGGTGCCCGGGGCTGTGTTGTTGTCTGTATAAAATGGCCAGAGCAGAGACTAAGCTGGCTTGTGCTTTGGGGAGAGAATTGTTAGACAAAGCCTGCAGCCAGGAGAGTTCTGAAAATACCTCTGATTGTCTATGGGTTTTGTCATTGCTGTTTGTTTGGTTTTGTTTTTCTAGACAGGGTTTCTCTATGTAACCCTGGCTGTCTTGGAAATCACTCTGTAGACCAGGCTGGCCTCGGATTTGGGAGATCCACCTGCCTCTGCCTACCAAGTGCTGGGATTAGGACATGTGCCACCACTGCTCAGCTGTGATGGGGTTTTGTAAGAGAATGTTTTAAAACAATAGTTAGTAGAAATTAGACAGAATAATATAAGCAAGTCTCTATATGTTTCCTAGTTCAATGGCTCTAGCTTACAGATCCACCCACTGCTTTACTCCTGGATGACTTTGAAGCCAATCCTAGCTCTGTAGCTCCTCACCTGTATTGCAGGATTATAAGAGGTTTTTCTTAAAAAACTTTTTATCTGGGAAATAAAGATTAAAGTTTTAATTTTTTACTAACAATATTTTTATTAAACTAAATACTATGCATATATATCTCATATACATACACACATATCTCATATATACATTAACCCATATATACAAATATAACTTAATGTATGTAAGAATATGTATTTCATTACTCATACTTTTCTGATCTACTTGAGAATAAGTTGTATAACCATAACCCTGTTCTTAAATACTTTGTATGTCTCCTAATGTCAGCCACCCCAGACTTAACCAGTAAGTTATGTCATTAGAAGACTGGCATCCATATTATGCTTTTATTTGCCTGTTTGTGTTTTGTAATGGTTTCCCCTCCAGAGTGGCATGTGTCTTGCATATCCTTTAATCTTGGTCAGTTCTTCAACCTTTTTCTGTATTTTTTTTACTTGCCTTCCCATTAAAAGTTTTTAAAACTACAATTATTTATTGTGATGTGTATGTGTGTGTGTTGTGCACACATGTGATTGTACTGAAACGTGTGTTATGTGTGGAGGTCAAAGGACAACTTACTGGGGTTAGTTCTTTCCTTCCACCATGTGTTACTCATCAGGTCTGGTGACAAGTGCTTCTGCCTTCTCAGCCAGCCTGGTCTCCACATTTGTGACGGTCTGGGCCTAAGTTTGGGTTTATTGTATCATTTTCTCATGGCTCAATTCAAAGACCACAGACTTGACACTGTGTCCTGAGGGCACTTTGTTAAGAGCACATGATGGATATGCCCTATTATTAGAGATCTTGAGATCAATTATTAGTGGCGGTGGATAACACATAATGTACTTTCCATGCGCATTCATTTAATAGTTGACATGATTGTGATCTGATCTCCCAGTTTGCCTCTTTCGTATCTGGGGGGATCTGTGATGAACAGGAACACTTTTGGGGTAAGCCAACTCTAGTTTTCAGGTACTCTGTAAATACTGGGCTTTAGGGACAAGCCAGCTGATTCACAGAGGAGGAAGTGCCCGACTGTCAGCAGAGCACGTGACTGTGAGGTACAGGTAGTGGGACTCTCAAGTGGTCAGAGCACCTGGGTGGTCTCAGAGATTCCAGTGGGTGCATGTGTCCTTCCCCTCCCTACACTCTCTGAGACATGCTTTGATGTTGAAAGCTGACATTGCCTGTTTTATCTGCCTGTTCACAGTGCCCTCTTCCTCGTGGCTGCTGCAGGGTGCCTTCCCTTCCAGGATGCACAGGTAAGTCCAGTAAACTCACGGCACCGTCAAAGCTTTTCATAGCTCACATCGGATGTGCAGTGTTCTCTGCCTTTCTTTCAGAACCACAATAGCCTGGCCCTGCAAAGACGGTCAGAAGCTATCAGGCTGGCCACCTTCTCCAGGCCTTCAACAGTGGCTGTAGGCAGCATGCCGTCTGACCAGCCTCGGGACCCTATGATCCCTCACCTGAGTCACCCCAGCTTTGGGCAATCAATCAAAGTTGATTTTCCTTCTTCCTCGGCAGAGTGGTTTTCACTGGCATCCTGGGCCCAGGCTGTTTATCTTAGGAGGCTCTTAGAGACGCATTTCAGCCCTAGTAATCCTCTCATTGCTAGTTTTTCCTTTCTTACCTTTCCCCCTTTCTTCCCTGGCATTATCAAGACTCTACCAATGGTCAGGCACTGAGCTGGGCTCCAAGGATACGTACATTAGTGTGTTACAGCAGACATTGGAGGCTGTTTAGAGCAAAGGAGAGGGAAACAGGCCATGGCAACAGATAGATCATCATGACATGGGGAGACCAGGGATTTTCCAGGGAGACATTAAGGCTGGGAAGCACTTAAGAGGCCCAGGGGCCCTAACAGTAACATTTATGGGGACTTGCCTTATGGTGGGCTCTGTGACAATGAGTTATGTACTTTGTCTTATTTTGGAGTTCACAACATGGGCTCCGGGAGATGGCTCATTGGGTAAATTCTTGAGGGCCAGAGTTTGGATTTCCAGTGCCCAAGTTAAAAACGAAAAATGAAGCTGGGTGTGGGGGCACAAGCCCAGTGCAGGGAGAATCCCAGGGGCTTTTAGCCAGTCAGTTAGCTTCAGGTTTAGTGTGAGATCCTGTTTCAAAAACAAGAAATGCACCTGCTGTCCATCTCTGGCCTCCACCTGTGCACCTACAGGTGTGTATATCTGCACACATATGCACATGCGCACATATACACGCATGCGTGTGCGTGCACACACACACACAATCTCGACAATTTTGAAAGGGTAGGGACTTTTTAATCTCTTTTTTTTTTTTTATAACCAAAGAGTGTGCTCCAAATAAGCTAGTAAATGTGTATTTTAGAATTTTATCCAGAGCTTTATGATGTTGGAGCAGGCCTCTCCTGACCAGGTTTAAATATGAAAGAAGGAGGGGTGTTAAGCAGAGAGAAAGCAGGGCAACTCGGGGTGGGGCATGGCTATTCTGGGATTTACTTTATGTCAGACTATTAGTGAATGTACTCTGTTCTAATCCCTACCTCCTGCAGAGCGAGAGATAGAAGCAGAACAAGGAAACTGTGGAGTGTTTGATGATGCCAAGTCTTACAGAGAAAAACAGAAAAGGAAGAGTCAGTGTTGAAATGGGGCAGTGAGAAACTGCTTGCCTACCATGTGGAATGTCCTGGTTCTATTCCCCAGCATTGCCAAAGTAAATTCATACAGAGGAAGGAAGGAGTCCCCTTGGCTGTGTTGAACGGGAAATAGTCATGCTTGGGAAAATGCAGGGTGATTTTGTTCTTCAGGTTGGGAGACTGTAGATGTGACTGAAGATGTGTTTGCCTTGTCACTGGAGTTTTGGAGAATTCCTTCATGGTCTCCAGATGATACTTGGGAAATCAGGGTTTCCTTTTGAGGTTCTTAGTCTTACTAATAAAAAAGAAGAGTGAACTCCAACAGAAACTGGAGGACAATTTCATTAGAGTTTAAAATAGCACCACCTCAAAATGAGCAAGCTCTAAATCTCAGCACCTGCAGAGAACACTGGAGAGAAATGGGGGGGGGCTGGTGTGGAGGTCAACCACAGGGTGGCAGGGAGCCACCATGGTTGAGGAGGAGTGGAGCATCAAAGAGGGAATCAGAAAAACCAAGCATATATAGGTTCTGGCCAGTATCTGGTGAAAGATAGAAGAAAGAACAAAATTACATCTGTATTAGGGTTTCTATTGCTGTGAAGAGAACCATGACCACAGCAACTCTTATAAAGGAAAACAATTAACTGGGGTGGCTCGCTTATAGTTCAGAGGTTCAGTCCATTATCATCATGGTGGGACATGGCGGAGTGCAGGCAGACATTTTGCAGGCAACAGGAAATAATCTTTGATATTGGGAGTAGTTTGAGCATGGGAGAACTCAAAGCCCACCCCCAGAGTGACAGAGTGACACACTTCCTCCTACAAGGCCACGCAACTCCAACCAAGCCACACTTCCTATTAATGCCACTCCCTGTGAGCTTATAGGGCCAATTACATTCAAACTAGCACAGCCCCTTTCTGAGTTAGAAAGGTAGAAGACAGCTGACCCCATTGCAGCTAGTAGGGACTGTGCTGGGAAGTACAGGTACAGTGTGTCTTTAAAAGAATAATTGTTCCATTTGTCTGTTTAGCATGTTTTAAGGTGAGCCAGCTTTCCTAGAGTGGTCCTGCATTTCTGTGGGTAGTTCCCTGCAAAGTCTTGGACCCATCCAACCAGATTACCTCTTAAGGGAAGAGACAACGGCTTGTCTCCATCTAGAGAGATTCCATTTTTTTTTTACCACGACAGTCATACAGGTGTTTGGGTGTCATGAGTTTACATTTGAACACATTGGTGGGGGACAGAGAGGATGGTGGAGAATCCAGGAAGATGTCTAGGGAGATGAGCTGATTCTAGGCCCAGAAAAGGGGCTCTGGAGCCTTAGGCTTGCTCTTCACTTGGCTCCTGCCTGCTGTACAAATTTCTGTTTGTCTATAACTTAGCTTTTCCTTTTCTTTTTAATTCTGTGTTACAGTTTGATGCAGATGGATATTCTTGGGCTGTAGTTCACTTATTTTGTGTAGGTAAGTTTTTAAAAGTGTTTATTTAAATGCTTGAGAACTGTTACTAAGCTCTTGCTGTGTAGCCATTTTTTAAGTGACCCTATACAGTAGGGAAATTAAGATATTAAGGTTAAAGTTAAATGGAAAATTTCCAGATTTTTCTTTTTCTACTTTGGACTTTTCCTCAGGTATTTCTATTTCCAACATGATTTCTCTTTTGTGTCAAACTCTCCTTGGTTTGGGTTTTACTTGTAATGTTAGTTGCTCTTCTGTGAAAATGGTATAGACTCAGTGTATGAGAGGGGACTCAGTAAAGAAACTATTGATGTGACCCCTCTATTATGGGTAAGAGAGAAACTATTCAGAGACATCTAGAAGGGGCCACAGCAGAGAGAGGGAAAGCAGGTTGGACATAGCTGGGACTAGGGATTCGGGAGAGCAGAGAGAAGAGTAGAGCATAGGAGAGAGAGAGAGAGAGAGAGAGAGAGAGAGAGAGAGAGAGAGAGAAATGCCTGAGACGGAGAGAAAGCCAGGGAACAGGAGTGGACAAATGTGGATTTAAGGAATCTCAGTAGCTGCTAGGAAGGACTCCTTTTTGGGATGGAAAACCTGTTTCACAAGTTCCTAAGGAATGCTTGCTTTATCTAAAGCACTGGAAATCCTTCTATGTAGCCCATCTGGAACTCATTTCTGAACATGTAGGCTTCCTGAGAGACAATCAGAATGTCATGTCTAAAATTCTTCCAGTAGCAAACAAAAAAACCAAAAGATGAAATTAAAAGACAATCTTATTTTATTTCAAGTCATGACTTCAGTGTATCTTGTTTGGTTTTGTTGCAATCAAAAATCTCAAGGGTTTCCTTCTTTACGGGCATCGCGGGAAGGAAGTGTAACTTGCTGTTAGCAGTACCCCCTGGGCCACCTGGTCACTCTTGGTCAAATGCTTCCTCCGGCAGTGCCTGACCTTGTCATGGGATTTGTATCCCTGTAACCCTTCAGTTCCCTTCCTCCTGTCAGTGTATGAAGAGGGAGAAGGGGCCAGCACCCTTTTGGGGCCTTTCCCTGTGAAACTGATGAACCAGCCTGCCTCCATCTTAGGCTTAAAAGCCATTTATAGTAAAGACAAACTAGACTCATTCCTATTTATGATTAAACCCCTGTTTTTCCAGAATTAGACTATGCCACACCTGTAACCTTAGCTACAAATGGTTCTATTTACTGCCTGTTCCAGGAGTGGCAATCATGTCTTTGTTTCAAAAAGTTGCCTATCTAGCAAGCCTACCTTTCTTTCAAAAGGGTTGTTATGACCACCATGCAATCATGTCTCTGTTTCTGGAGGTTGTTATGACTAACTTGTTATGCTTATATTCTGTTCCTGTAATCCTACCTATTTGCCCACCAAATCCCCCAATGGAACTCCCTTACCTCTAAGCTATAAAAACCTTATATTCTTCATGTCTGCTTCTGACCTCTCAAACCCCTCCTTAGGAGGAGGCAGCCCGTATATACTAATAAAAAAGCTTGCTTTAGGTAATTGCTTGCTTTCATTAATTTGACCACAATGATGTGGGTCAGTGGTCTTTATCCTCCCATCTTTGAGATTGACAACATAGGGAGAAGGGACCAGCACTCTTTTGGGGTCTGAGGAGCCCAGCTGCCTTTTCCCTGTGGATTTTCTGCTTTTCTGGAAGTGTAGGCAGCTCCTTAAACAGAAAGTACCAACAACTCGTGTCCCTTATTTTCTAGGGGCTTACAAAATACTTCGGAAATCCCAGAAGCCCAGCGTGTTAAGGTGAGCGCTTAACATCTGGGGAGTTGGTTGACTAAAGAGATGTGACCCACATGTGATACAGTCTTCCCTCTAAGCCAGAGGCACAGGAGAGCAGGTGACCCCAAAGCCATCTCTCTTGTTGCTAATTGGGCCACTTACCGACTGTCACCAGCCTTTAGCAATGTGTACAGAGGCAAAGAAATCTCCTACTCTTTAGGCACAGCCATTTAGGTGGTAATTTAATGAAAAATCCGTACTCCTAGTTTTTCAGGGACCACTTGACTGCACCTAGCTCAGAAGGGCAGCTTCTGTGTTCTTGATTCCACTGCCCCTAAAATCTGACTTAGTTTTTATATCTGGAAGCCTCCCTAGTTCCCAGTCATTGTAGGTAGCCAATGAAACAGTCTTGGTGAGTATAAAATTTTAAAAATTAAAATTTAAGTAAAAGGAAATAATTCTTGTTTCCCCTGAGCTGGGGCCTGAGACTGGCCAGCTGGCCTCTGGGTGTGGGGATGCTTGGAGGTCCGGAGAAGAAGGCCTAGGGGATGACTCCTGCCCCTAGGCCCTGCCCCTGTGACTTTTATTTCTTGGGTTGCCTTTTGTTCTTTGAATGAAATATTTTTGCAGCCGGAAGCCAGCAGAGCCAGGTGTGGTTGTGAATACCTGTAAATTTGTCTTAGGCAGGAGGATCTAGAGTTCAAGGCTTCACGAGGCTCCATAGAGAAACCATGTCTCAGAAAAAGCAAAGCCCCTCAAAGTACATGATGCCCTCTTAAATCTGAGGTTGGATGAATAGCACATGGTTCTTTAAGTAAGTACCATGTAGTGTTAGAACATACACTGAGATGGAAGTTTTTAGCTGAATTTTGATTTTCAAAGAGAAATACTGTTGTGGGTATAGTATGCATATGTGAGGTGTGTTTATGCCATGGTTTGTATGTAGGTGAGAAGAAGACAGTTTTTTTTTTGTTTGTTTTCTATTTTTTTTTGAGACAGGATTTTTCTGTAGTTTTGGAACCTGTCCTGGAACTTAATCTGTAGCCCAGGCTGGCCTCAAACTCACAGAGATCCACCTGCTGCCCCCGAGTGCTGGGATTAATGGCGTGGGCCACCACCACCCAACGAGAAGACAGCTTTTGGGAGTCAGTTTTCTCCTTCTTGCATCAGCTCCTAAAGAGCAAACCAAGGGCCTCAGAATAGCAATACCAGCTGAGCCATCTCATGACCCTGGAATTTTATCTGCTAAGGATACCAGCCCTGAAAGCCAGTGCATCCAGTGGTGCAAGACGGTTGATAGCTGACTCTCCTTTGAAAGTAGCTAACATATAAATGGGAGGCAACTGACCCAGGTGAGGAGTGTATTAGCACTAAACTGGCAGCTGTGTTCAAAAGGAATGGGTCCATTATGGAAGGGGTTTAGAATTTGTATTTCCTGTTTCTTGACATTCACCTGCATGTCCAATGCTCTAGTGAGCTTTTTCATTCTAATCTTACTCCTAGTTTGAGGGAACTGGTTCATCTTTACTTACCTGGATAACGGACTTGAAATAAGAATATACTTTGTTTGATCCTGAAATGTGTTGGGTGTAGACAGAAGTTTCTGTCCTGCCTGGTCCTGCAGCTGTTCAGTCTCAAAGAAACACACAGAGGCTTACATTAATTGTAAACTATTTGACCAATTATCTCAGGATTATTATTAACCAGGTCTTACAACATAAATTAACCCATAATTCTTGTCTGTGTTTAATGTGGCTTAGTACCTTTTCTCAGTGAGGCATTCTCATCCTGCTTCCTCTGTATCTACCTGGTAACTGACTCTTTGCCTTCCCTCTTCCTAGAATTCTCTTAGTCTGGTTGCTCCACCTATACTTCCTGCTTGGCTACTGGCCAATCAGCATTTTATTAAACCAATATGAATGACAAATCTTTATAGTGTACAAGAACATTATCCCACAACAGTTGGTTGGTTTGTCTGTTTTTTTTTCTTCTGAGTTTTACTATGTCAGTTATCTAGCTTCTAATTTTTCAACCTCCCTCCCTCCCTCCCTTCCTCTCTCCCTTCCTTTGTTCTTTCCTTCCTTCTTTGTTTCTTTCATTGAAGGAGTGTATGAGATAGAGGGGAGGTGTGGAGAAACTGGGAGAAACTATAATTAGGATATATTGTGTGAGAAAAGAGGATCCATTCCCTTTCTCTCTCTCATTGGAATAGAACAGACTTCTAAGAGATAATAACCAAACATGGCAAAATAAAATATAGTAAGATAAATCAAAAACTTTCATATTGAAGTTGGACACAGCAACCCAACAAGAGGGAAAAAGTCCCAAAAGCAGGCACAAAGAGTTAGACCCATTCGTTTTCAGAGTCAGGAGTCCCATAAAAACACCAAACTAATAGTTATAATGTAATATATTATATATTATATACACAGAGGACCTGGTGCAGACCTGTGTAGGCCCTGTGCTTGCTGCCTCAGTCTCTGTGAGCTCATGTGCACCTTGCTTAGTTGATTCAGAGGCCCTTGTTCTCCTGGTGTCGCTATCTCTCCAGCTCTTAACAGTCTTTCTGTCACCTCTTCCATGGAGTTCCCCAAGCTCTGAGGAGAGGGATTTGGTAGAGACCTCCAATTTAACATCTGCATAATATCTGGCTGTGGGTCTCTGGATCTGTTCCCCCATCTCCTGCTGGAGGAAGCCTCTCTGATGAAGACTGGACAAGGCACTGATCTATGTGTATAGCAGAATATCACCAGGAATCAGTTTTATCTGTCTGTCTGTCTGTCTCTCTACTTGTCTATCTCTATTATCTATGTGTCTGTCTATCTATCTGTCTCTCTATCATCTGTCTGTCTTTCTTTCTTTCTTTCTTTCTTTCT
>LOEQ01004184.1:212242-224689 GCA_001685075.1 Bramus lutescens | reverse complement strand
GAGAGAGAGAGAGAGAGAGAGAGAGAACTACTACCCCTGCCCCTGAGGTTTGCTTTCCATTTGCTCCTCAGACTTTAAACCATTGCATGGTAAATGAGGGTTGGTCTAGATTAGTATCACTGAGTTATATAGACCAGTGTGACACATGTAGCTCGTCATATAGAAGGAGTCCATCTGTGACTTCATATTAACCAAAGTAGTGTCATTAAAGAGGCTGAGTATAGGAAATTTAGATCATGAGAAGGATTTTTGCAGAGCTAATTGGCTGTGCCTCTTATGTCAACAGCAAGAATAACCTTGACTTCCCTTGCTATAAGTACCTGAAACTCCTAGGAAATGAATGCCCGCAAATTTCCAAAGTCATGGATGTCTAGTGTCATAGTAGGGTCCTACAACCCCCGTGGCAAAGGTAGATGCGGGATGGTGAGTAAATGTTGGCAGCATTCAGAAGAAGCTAGATCCTTTGTGTGAACTAGAAGCATGTTCACGATCTAATTCTTGAACAGGGACATTGTAAACCATACTGCCTTCCTTGCATATTAACTGAGTAATATAAAGGTGTCTTTTTGTTTTGTATGTATGTATGTGTACATATTTATGCATTCTAATGTGTATGGGGATGTGCACATGTGTGAGTATGTGAATGACTGACAGGCCAACTTTGGATGCCATTTCTCAGGACATCATCCATGTTGTTCTTTTGAGACAGGATCTCTCACTTTTGTCTGGGGCTCACTGATTCAACCAGGCTTCTTCAGTCCTAGGACTACAGACACATGCCACCATGCCTGTTTTGTTTTTTTTTCTTAAGATGGGTACTTGTGTGGCAAGCACCTTACTGACTGAGCCATCTTCTTAGCTACAAGCTTTATTCTTTCTATAAAAGTGCTCTGATTGGCTGGGTGGTAGTGGCACACACCTTTAATTCTAGTGCTTAGGAGGCAGAGGCAGGAGGATCTCTGAGCTCTAGGCTAGGCTGGTCTACAGAACAGTCAGGGTTACACAAAGAAACCCTGTCTCAAAAAACTTAAAAAAGGGGAGTGGGGTCTCTGTTTGTGCTAATCAATATCAATATCATGTTTGGTATTTTTTTGGAAACGTTTTCAAATTGTGTATCAAGGTGCCCTAAGAATGGATGTTTGCTTCTCCTTTCTCCTATCTGGGGAGTTCCATAGACTTCAAACCTTAGCAGCAATGATGGTTTACCTTGATTACCTATTGAGTTGAGGATCTCTGAGTAGGGAAACTCTTGACTAGAATAGTAAAGCTCATTAAGAAATGCAGGTAAGGGCTTTACCAGGTCAGTAGCCGTCACTGCAAAGTCACTCAGGAGTAGTCAAGTGCTTACTTTTGTTTCTTAGAGCAGATGACAGAGACTAACGTGTTAGTTAGGCACTACCACAGTGTTAGTGCCAGTTGTTGCTTCACCCAGCACAGCAGGAGGGCTCAGTCTGACTTGGGCTAGTGGGGGAGGCTCTTCTCATGGAGTTCTTGCTTCTGCTCTCCCTTGTTTCTGAGTGGCTGAAGGATGAGTGTTCCTGTAAATGCCTCCTAGGTGCATGGGATCAAGCAGGTAGCTTGCATGCCCTGAGCAGTACATTTGGGTCTGGGGAGATGGAGCCAACCTGTTCCTCTAGCTTTTGACCTCACAATTTACCGAGAGGGTTCAAGAATCGTAGAACCATAGTTGAAAAGACCCCCACTCCTTTCTCTTTAAGCTTTTTGACCAGTAGAGAAATTCTCCCCATGTTTAAAAGTTTGCACTTTGTATTCTTATGGGGCCATCTGCTGTGGTTTTAAAAGGAGAGACTTTAAAGCCCCCAGAAGAGCAGGGAGAGCTCAGGAATATGAGCCACCAATGAGCTTGGTTCGTGGGATGCCACTGGTGAGGTAAAGCAGCAGCAATGGCTACTCTTTAGAGGCGACCCCACCCCATTCCTGGCCAGTTCCAGGGCTGAGATGGGGAGACAGGAAGTTTACCTCAGGTGTCACTTCATGTTAAGTGTAGCAAAGCTTGCTACTTGACTGTTGCAATTTTGTGCTCTGTAACCTTCAGAGAAATGGGGTTCCTGTCCTCTGCTCAGCAAAGTGCCAGCTGGAGCCTAGCCATGCAGACTACTCACCCTTGATTACAAAGCCTCATGTAGCTGCCACCAGGCATGAGTCATTCCCCAACCTCTTACTTGATCCCTGTGCCATGCAGCTCAGACAAAGTAGCATAAGGGTTTTGTGAAGATCTTCACTTGTGTCTTTTAAAGTTAAAGATTATTAGTATTTTGTGTGCATGTGCCCGAGTTTATGTATGTGCACCACATGGGTGTATGTACGTACCTACAGAGGCAAGTCCCTGAGCTAGAGTTATAGGGGTTGTGAGCCTTCTGAGGTGAGTGTTGGGAATCAAACCTGGGTCCTCTCTTAACAGTTGATCCATCTTTAGCCCCCAGCATCTTCACATGTTCACAGGCTCCCAGATTGAGCACTCCTGGGCTTGGCCAAGCTATACCCTGTAACCTCCTTGCGGTATTTATAGCAGTGTTACTGACCTTGGCTGTTCAAAGACAGATAGACTCCCCTCTCTGTTTAAAAGCCTCCCTTTTGCCCATTGTTGTGGTGCACCCTTTAATCACAGAACCAGGGAAGTGGAGGCAGATGGATCTCTGTGAGTTTGAGGCTAGCCTAGTCTACATGGTCCTAACTGTCCTGGAACCCACTGTGTGTGTGTGTTTCTTGTGTTTTTGATTTTTCTTTTCTTTTTTTTTTTTTAGTTCTTGTTTATTTATTTATTTGCCTGTTTGTTTTCTAGAGAGAGAAAGAAGTGGCGTTAGATGAGTAAGGAAGTGGGGAAGTGGGAGGGGAGGCGATGAGGGTGGGAAAACCATGATCAGAATATATTTTATAGAAAAGTAAAAATGAAAAAACTTGCTTTAGTAAGGGGAAGATTGAGGGCACCAGAAGGGAAGCATTGAGAGTCAGCTGGAAGTTGCGGGCCCCACAGTCGAGTCTAGAACATCCCTGGCCTACAGCAGCACCCGGTCTTTCAGATGCCCTTCTTTCAGTGGTGCCTGCCGAGGTGTCTTTGTAAGGCTTTGTAAGGGTGGCGACAGGGATGTGCGAGATGGAGTCCCTGCTCTCAAAGGATTGGTAGTTCTAGGTGGTAGGGCAGCTGAGGTGTGCAGACAAGTAGATGCTGTGTATAAATATGATGGTGTTAGAAATGACGTAAGGATAAAGGCAGGCTATTCTTTCATTCCACATTTTTGCTTCTCTCTCTTCCTCCCTTTTATAAGAGTGGCTTTTGTCATCTGGGTAGTGATTATCATCTAGCTGGCAGGGTTCTTTTTTGGGGGGATTGACAGGGTTTCTCTTTGTAACAACTCTGGCTGTCCTGGAACTCACTTCGTAGACTAGGCTGGCATTGAACTCACAGAGATCTGCTTGCCTCTGCCGAGTGCTGGGATTAAAGGCGTGTGCCACCACCGCCCTGACTTAGCTGGGACTCTTCTTAAGAAGAGTCTTCTCTTAAGACTGAGATTTGTTCTTTATTCCCCTCCCTCCTCTCTACCCCACCCATCACTATTGTTATTCTTCCCTCCTCATCTACCCCCCCCATCATCCTTTTTGTTCTTTAGACTCCCTTCCAGAGCCTGGCTTTGGCTATCTATATTGCCTGTGTACCCTCACTGGCTTACCTGGCTGGAACCTTTATGATGAAAGATGGGAAATCAAGAGGAGGTTCATCCAGAGGAGTCTCAAGGTCCTGGATCTAATTGATCACCCTCTCCACCATTCCTCATTATTCCCTGGCTGCACTGCAATTCCCCTCACACTAGGAGATTGGGCAAAGGCCAAGGGCCAGCTGCTGCAGAAGAGACAGAACAAATTCTCCAGGGGTGTCCCCTTCACAGCCACTCTTGTAGTCCGCCATCCCAGGGTTATCTTACTTGCCGTTCTCTGCAGAAAAGAACCTCAGGATGTGCCATGTGCATTATACACTAAAGTTCTGAAACTGGTGGATAAAGGCAGGTTCCTTTTCTCTTATACTCCCTGTAGTGTGGGCTGCTGCTGCTGCCAGAGATCTAAGGCCTGGGCTGGCCTGGGTGTGCACTCTGCCCCTACAATTCAACAGTCACACGCTTTTAACTGCATCTCTTCTCTGAACTAGAGTGGGGTAATAGAACCTCTCAGAGTCACGACAAGGAGTAAGAGATAAGTTAAGTTACCACATGTCACATAGGACTTTGCACAAAGCAGGCTCTTGCTAAATGGTCACTGTCATTACTTTATTCTTAGTAGGAGGCAATAGCAGAATCTCAGAGATGTGGTGGCTGGAGGGCTGAGACATTACTAATATGGGCTTCAATTGGAAGGTAGAGACATTCAGTGCAATAGTGACCTAAAAACAATGAGAACCTTGACCTTTGACAGGCTGCATGAAAACCAAAGCCCTGGGAACTCTTTTATTGAGACACATGTGCATAAGTGAAGGTTGATCTTAATCTTAAAACATCCAAGCTCTCAGAGATACAGAATTTGGAGCTTTCAGTTGAATCATTTGAGATCACTTAGGGGGCTTTACAGAAGTGTGGCAGCTCACTGACTCTTGTTCAGAAATATGTTTGAGCATGCATGCATGCATGTTTGTGCATGTTTCTGCTGATGGCACCCAGAGTCCTGAGTGTGCTAGGCAAACACTCTACTGCTGAGCTGTCTGTAAAATACTCAACTCATTGGTATAAGTGCTGAAGGAAGGAAGTGTTCACAGCTCCACCACAAAGCTCTGCGGCAAGGAATGCTGGAATGTCAGCCTAGTCCCCCAGAGGCCCAGGACAGACCCGCACCAAAGCTCAGGCCCCAGAGAGCCAGGCCCCTGCAGTGTCAGAAACTCCAGATTTCTTGAAAGGATTAATCTGTCCACTGTGGAAATGCTTAATTCCTTTTCTCAAGACATTTTTGGAAGGCTTTCTACTTTTTTAATCTCCTGACTTCTTGTTTGTGACCAAGTTCAAATTCCAGGGAGAAGCAGCCAATATGTGTGATTATTTCCTCTTGTACTAAAAGTGGAACTAAAAGAATGAACTTACTTCACAAGAAATAAATGTACCCTTTGGGCTTAAGCTAAAATGAGCGTGCACAGTCACTGTTTGTGCAGTAATTAAACACTAACATGAAAAAGATGTCAGCAAATGCATTCATGATCTTTTTTTAACGTAAATGCATTTATGATCTTTTTAAAACATAAAGCAAAAAAAAAAAAAAAGAAGAAAAGAATCTTTAAAAAGACTCTCTTCCTATGCTGTCCCTTGGGTGGGCTGCTGCTGCTGCCAGAGATCTAAGGCCTGGGTTGACCTCGGTGTGTATTCTGCCCCCACAGTTTAACAGTTACACAGTTTAAGCTGCGTCCCTTCTCTGAACTTGGAGTGGGGTAACCGAACCTCTCGAAGTCATGACAAGGAGTAAGAGACAAATTACCACATGTACATAGGGTTTTGCACAAAGCGGGCTCTCACTAAATGGTTACTGTCATTACTTTATTCTTAGTAGGAGGAAGTAGAAGATTCTTAGGAACATGAGAGTTGGAGGGCTGAATGAGTTGTGCAGAAGACATCGTCTTGTTTCCCAAAATAGCTGGGTGGGGGACCTGGGGGAGCTGTGTGGACCATTGCATCACTGTTACTGTGCTCCTTAGGTGACCTCTTCAGTGCCATGGACTTTCCATTCCTGTCTTTCTACAGATTCCACGGCAGCTGCTGTGCCAGGTAATCTTGCGCCACATCACGTGTTTTCTGTGCTGTTAGCTGTATCTTTATCTGTGTGCAGGCCAGCATAATACGGTGAGCCAACTGAGGTGCGGAAGGAGGCACTCTGGGAAGCAGCTCTCTGTCTCCAGCAGGCATTACTGAACACTCACATGTGTTCAGTGCCAGCCTGAGTCCTGCAGACCTTGGCCTGTGCCTCAGCCAGGACTGTGGTTTTCAAGCTTGCCAAAGAGCTGGGCTTCCCACCCTTGCTCCTCCACAACTACCACACAGAACTTCAGGGCATAAAACTAATGAAATTGATTCAGTTCAAGGGATGTTTGTGTCCTCTCCATTTTGATCTTGCCTTTTTTCTTGCTGCCGGAGCTAGCCTGCAGAAACCCTCAGTGGAACGCCAAGATTCAGAAGCACGTGGTAGAAATCAGCAATTAGTAGAGTCTAGACACCAAGCTGACTTTAGGAAGGGCTTAAGGATGGAGACCAAGTTCTTCATTGTCATCCTGCCCCACCATTTCTAGACAAAGTCTTGAGTGGTGAGGGCAGGGAGGCTTTAGGCACAGTCTCAAGCCTGCATTTTGCCATGAGGGAAAGAGGAGACCTGGGCCAACCCCGGGGTTGGTGGTTGCTAGGTTGCCAGTTGTGTGGCCTCTGGGCAGATTATCTGATCCTCCCAAGTTTTTGTCTTTTCATCTGTGACAAAGAACAGTAATATCAATATTGTGTGACTCAAATATGTATAAGTTCCTAAGCATCATACCTGGTCCAGGTAATGGGGGCCATTATCAATATCTGCTCAGGTCAGCTGTAAGAAAAATCTCAAAACTGTTGATGTTGAATCCTGGCCCTGCCGAGGATCTT
The DNA here is from genome assembly GCA_001685075.1 of Bramus lutescens. Taxonomy (NCBI): domain Eukaryota; kingdom Metazoa; phylum Chordata; class Mammalia; order Rodentia; family Cricetidae; genus Bramus; species Bramus lutescens. The sequence continues at coordinate 218,075 of LOEQ01004184.1, read as the reverse complement.
ATGCAGGATTTTAACTTGTCTTTACTCATCCAGAGAGAAAGTTGGTTTTTTTGTTTTGTTTTGTTTTGTTTTATAGGCTTTTATACAGTCAATAAAGGTGTATGCTTTGGACAGTGCCTGTGCATGGTACATGCTCTGTTAGTGCTGTCATTAGTCAAGAAAAACCTAACAAAACCAAAATTCTCAACCATGAACAAAACCCACGCTATCCATCTCCACACAGAAAATGATATCCATGGAGCAATCTTTGCAGATAGGTAAGAAGTTGAGATGTAGAGACTGGAGAGCTGGCTCAGCGATTAGGAGCATTTGTTGCAGAGGACCAGGGTTCAATTTCCAGTGCCCACATGGTGTCTTACAACCGTCTGTAACTCTAGTCCCAAGGTGCACATGAATACATGGAGGCAAAACACCCATACACATAAAATAATAAAACAAATAAATACATTCTTATTTTTAAGTTGAGGTGTAGCTAAGTATTGCTTCTGGAATGAGTACGCCATGTTCCTTAGGTGTTTTGAGGCAATGGGGCAATATTATAGACTCTCCAAATTTGAGCCTTGGAAAGATTTTCTTTCTCACCCTGGAAAGCTTCAGGGAAGTCCAACAGTGCTCCTGTGAGCTCCCCCAGCTCTCGTCAGCTTGCCTAGCCCGTTCACATGCCCATGAGCAGAGCTTTCACAATGTAGCTCTTGCTGCCCTGGCACCTGGAGTTGGTGTCCTTGAGTGTGACTGTTTGGTAGTGTGGGCATGTGGGCTCTGGGGCATGGGCAACACTGGTTTAGTTACTGGCACAGAAGAGCGTTTTCACAGCTCACTGGCATTGGCTCTGTGGCGACACACTCTGGCTGTTTCTGGTCCTATACCATCGACAGCTTTCTCCCAACTCAATATGTTGTTAGATCAGGTCCTTTTATTTTAAGAGCTGTTGATCTTTGCTTGAATTGTCTTCACTATCCTTTTACCCATCTGCCGTCAGTGCAATGCTGACCTTTTTAAAAATGTGTACTATTTCCCCACATCATTTCAATAGTTCCTCCATGACTATTTCTCAGGGTAGGAGTGTTACTTTCAGGAAGTCCTGGGAAAGCTCAGAGGGGGAGCATGCTTACCTCAGGGGAAGGAGCTAGCCATGACTGGAGACCCCTGAAACAGATCTTTCTCTCTCCTGGGGTCCTTTACTTTAGAGATCCCCTCTCTGTTTTTCCGAGGGATATTCCCCATATCAAAGGGGTAGAAGAGCTGAACGGAGGATAGAGATAAAGTAGCCACAATTCAGAAATTGTTTACAAACCAGCAAGGCAAACAATGGGAGGGAAGCACTGGGTGTCTCTCTACACAGCAGAGACAAGCTCATCCTCGTCAAGTCTGCGGAGGGAACAGGCTATTATGCTCATGCCCTTTGGCTGGACTTGGACGGGGAGGGCAAAACCCAAGGATACGAGGAGGTTGGGGAGACTGGACACACCTGGGATTTGGTTCCTGGCTGCTGGAGTGGAAGCTACCAAGAGGATAACTCAGAACACTGGCTGTCTTTCTTGTTCCTCAGGGACATGCCCCCTAGAACATCCCACTCCAACTCTTTGATGGCTGCTTTAGACTTTGGTGCTGTGACAGGTGTCTAAGAGAAATATTCAAATATCAAAATATCTTTTTTGGCTCCTGACTCACGTGTCTGCCCCAGGTTGTCTGGTTCCCTCACTTTGAGCCTGAGGGAGACTGATCCTGTTATGCCTGCTGTGGTGGTGATATAGGAGTCATAGAACTGACAATAGAGGGTTTTCTAAAAGATTTGCTTAAGAGACATTGAATCACACAGTGTAGAATTTAGCTAAAGGAATACTGCCCCTGAAGCTCCCCAGGCCCGTTAGAGGTAAGCAGAGCTCACCACACTAGGATGAAATGTTTGTTCACCACGACTGGCTGCCATCATGCCTCCACCAGCAGCTCAAGGGGGTAGTGGAGGGTTACAGCTACCGGTAAGTCCCCGTACCTGTCAGTAAGGTCCTTGTGCCCTACTGACAGGAAAAGTGTAGTTCTGCCAGGTGGACAAGATGACCCCATATAACAGCTACTCACGGGAAAAACACAGCTGGTGTACTTAACAATTATGGCCTTCTTTGCTGTGTAATTGTCCCATCTGCCCATTTGCCAGACTTGCAGTCTCTTGTGTGTTTAAATTGTTCAAAGTGTAACCTGGGACTGGGACCTACAAGAGATGATGTAAGGATGACAGCTTATGTAAAATGCGTAAGCCTGGAGTGCATATAAATTAGTAAACTTCTGTTCCAGACTGGCTGTTCCTTGAGCAGTAGCTGCAGCTGGCCATGTGTGTGGAGATTTTCCTCTCTTAAACTCTAAGTGGGCAGTTTCTCTCTGGGAAGGCATATTAATTCTTTAACAGTGGCAGTATACAGTAGAAGAGGTGTTTGCCTCCTGAAGCAGAGAAGTGAGATCAGAAAGGAAGGGCTGGGAGCAATGGATGTACCTCCAGGGGCGCACTTCTGACCAGGTCCCACCTCCTGATGTTTCCATTATCTTTCAAAAATGCCCTCAAATGATGACTCCATAAATGGACTAATCCAAAATCAGAGACCTCATATGCAACCACGTCCCCAAAGCCCCTCCCCTAACAGTATTTACATTTGTGATGGAATCTTACCACCTGAGCTTTCGGAGCAATGCTTAATACTGAAACCATGACAATGCCCATTTACATATTTTCTGTCTTGACAGCCAGGTTTCTGAGCCTCTCTGAACTGCCAATGAAATACTCTCGTTTCTATGTAGAAAAGTAGAGGTTCCGGTCTCTAAACTGTTGTTTTTATCCGGGGTACTAAAACACTGCTGTGATGGAGGTTGTGAGATGCTCAGAAAGTAGACATTGATGGGGCTCGAGCTGTAGTCACAGCCCCTGGGGAGAAAGGGGAGGGAGGAGAGCCTGGCTCAAGGGTGGAGGTAGATGAGCCGGAGTTGAGCGCTGTAGCTGAAGGAAGGCTGCCTCACTAACAGGGGTGTTTTCTCCTTTCAGCGGAGTTTTAGGATTCTTTCTCATGCTCAGCACAGTAAAGCTGAAAAGCATTCTGGCCCCAGGGCAGTGCGCAGCCTGGATTTTCTTTGCTAAGGTAAGAGAGGGGCTGGGAAAGTCTATCTCAGAAGCCTGTGTGGCCAGCCTTCATGGACCTTTAGGAAACCAGTTTTAGTGACTTGTACCTGGTGATAATTTCTGAGACCTTTCACCTGTTTATCAGCAAGCCCTCAACACATTCCTAACAGGTGGTAGAGGAAAGCCGACAGATGGCCAGATGGACAGACTTCAGGAGCCTTCCAGACTAGGATTGTTACAAGAGTAGCTTTTGTGTATCACAATGTCCAGGGCTGACTGAGAGAGGTGGGTGGGGAGAAGACGGCAGCTGTGTGAAGCACCATGGCAACAGAAATGCTCTCCTTCCCTTCCTGTCTGAAGAACGCAGACAGTTCTTAGGGGCTTAGGACCGCCATCAAACTAAGGTAAGTTAGTTATTGGAGCTCCTGTCTTCAGCCATCTGTATTTTTTCTGTTGCTTTTGTTTCCTCTGGAAATGAGACTGCACAGTGGAGATGTCACCTACACACATGGTTTAACAGTATTTATTGTTCTTGGTAGAATGGGAGTGCATTCATAGTGTCCTTGCCTGCCGCTGCCCCCACCAGCTTGATGGGGAAGCCAGAGCAGGCTGTAAGGAGCCATGAAAATTAGCTTCACTCCTAGCTTCACTCCTTCTAGAGGTCACACCCTCTGTTTGGGTCATTGTTCATTCAGGTGGCCATTTTGGTCAGAAGTGAACAGGAGAAGCTAGTAGTTCCACTGTCTCGAGTTTATAGGCCTCACTGGAGTGCTGTGGAGTGGTCTTGCTGCTGACCTAAGTAGTTTTGGATGTAAGAGCATTGTGAGCTCTGTAGCCCACCATACCTCTCACACCGAATGCTTCTGCGTCTAGGAACACACAAGAGATGGAGCAGATTCAGACATACCCACACATCCCTGGCCAAAAGAGTCAGCGGAAGGTACAAGCCAAGGCAGACAGGAAAAGTGCCTGAGGTTCAAACGTCATCTCCAGCTGCATGGAAACAGAGATAAGATTTCCTGGCTCATGGTATTTGAACAAAAGCCTCTGGCTGGTCCTTGCCAGGACACCAGTTACATTTGCGTGAAGAATAAGAACATTAGTGAGGACATCAGTGCTGCACCTTTTGGGCGAGGCAGATTTCACACTTGGTTTAGGAAGATCACTGAACAAGCAAAACAAGCAACTGCAGTAATAAGATGTGGGAAAAGTCAGAGTTTAGAGTTGCTACCATATATTACCTAAAAAGCAGAGTATTCAACCAAAAAAATAAAGGCATTTAGAGAAGCAAATTATGCCCTATGGGAAAAGTCAGTGGGAACTGGCTTATCTGGCTTCAGATGTAGAGTTAGCTCAGAACATTGCAAAATGGCTCCTTCAGGACACTCAGGGTGGGACTACAGCCATGTGAAATCAGAGGGAAGATCCATGCATTCAGAATGCTAGTCACAGGGAATTAGGAAATAACCAGTTGAACATACACCAAAATGAGATTTCTGTAGAGGGACCTCAACAGGTTTGGATGATAGAAAAAGCGAACTGTGAAAGAGAGAAGAAGGCATCATTTAATACAAAGAAATGATTAATTGGAAAATGTAAGCAGTACCCCAGAGACCTGTGATACATCACACATATCAGCTTATATATAAAAGCTGTCTTGGGAAAGGAAGAATCAGGGGCAGAAAAGTATTTAGGTGAATAATGGATGAGACTTCTAGATCTTATGAAAGACATAAAAAGTCAGTAAGTCCTGAAAACAAACAAAAACAGAATGCTACCTAAACAAATTACAATCAGACTGTTAAAAGACAAAGAGAATATGTTAAACACATCGAGGAAAAATGATTCAGCACACATGGAAGAAATCAGTACAATTAATGAAAAATATTAAACAAGCCTCAAAACAAAAACTTGGAGGCCAGAAGCAGCAAGAAGAGGCCACATTCAACATGCTAAAGGAAAAAAAAAGACACATGCTACCAGGGACTTAATACATAGCAAAACTGTCCATCAGATATGACAGAAATAAAGACATTCCCAAATAAATAAAGACTGAGAGATGTGATGTTAGTGGCAATATCAGTAATTATATTAAATGTGAATAGACTAAATATTCCTTTTAAAGGGATGGAAAGATGGCTCAGAGGTTGGGAATTCTGGCTACTCTTGCAAGGACACAGGTTTGATTCCCAGCATCCACATGATGGCTCACAACCACCTGTAAGTGCAGTTCCAAGGGATCTGACGGCCTCTTCTGGCCTTTGTGGACGCCAGGAATGAATGTGGTGCTTAAACATACTTGCAGGCAAAGCACTCAAACACATAAAAATAAGTGAATCTTTAAAAAAATATTCCATTCAAAAGGCAGAGGTTGTCAGATTGTATTTTTAAAAGGCAAGATCCAACTGCATAGTCTCCAGAAGAGACAAGGATCTCCAGAAGAGATTAAGGTACTAGGAGGCTGACTTTGAGAATGAGGCAGAGCCAGAATCCTCATAGACATTTGTAGTGATAGGGGAGTGGGCCTGTTTTTCATCCCGCCTGGCCCCCACATGGTTAGCTTTACACCCAAAATAATAACACACAAATTGCATTTATTTAAACACTGCCTGGCCCATTAACTCTAGCCTCTTCTTGGCTAACTCTCACATCTTGACTGCTTCATGCGTCTGTCTGACTCAGCTTTCTTCCTCCCAGCATTCTCTTCTGTCTACTCCACCCACCTAA
>LOEQ01004184.1:160286-172236 GCA_001685075.1 Bramus lutescens | reverse complement strand
AGAGAGAGAGAGAGAGAGAGAGAAGAAGGAGGTGTACATGCATGTTATGTGCACGTGTCTACATCTGGTAGTCAGAGGCTGATACTGTCTTCCTCATTCATTCCCACTTTTTTGTTCAGTCATGGTCTCTTGCTGAACTGTGAGCTTACCAGTTCTGGCTTGCTTAGTTGACTAGCCAGTCTGCCCCAAGGATGCCTATCTTTACCCACCAGATACTAGGATTGAAGGTGGTCATCACACTTTCCTGGCTTTCCATGGGTTATGGGAATCTGAACTCCGGTCTTGCACAGCAAGTGCTTTATCCACTAACCCTGGCCTTAGTTTTAGATTTTTATGGCAGGTTATGGGGAACTAGTGAGAGAGCTCAGTAGGTGTCTTAGTTTCATTTCATGTTGCTGTGATAGAATACTCTGACAAAAGCCACTTGGAGGAAAGGGGTTTATAAACCATGATTTCAGGTTATTGCCTGTGAGACCGCACAGGTGTCTTGAGATAGCCAGCCACATTGCATCCACACTCAAGAACAGAAAATGAATTTGTGCCTACTTCTGTTCTTTTCCACTCCTTGCCCAGAGAATGATGTCCCTAACAGTGGGCAGGTTTGCCCACCTTAGTTAACATAATACCACATAGACATGCCCATGGGCTAACCTAACCTAGGCATTGTATTCAAGTAATAGTTAAAACTATCACAATTGGTAAAGGCTCTTGCTTCTGCAGTGTGGTGGTGCACACCTATAATCCCAGCACTCAGGAGGCAGAGGCAGGCAGATCTTTGTGAGTTCAAGGCCANNCAGATCTTTGTGAGTTCAAGGCCAGCCTGGTCTATAGAGTAACTTCCAGTACAGGCATGGCTATTGTTTCTTAAAAAAAAAAAAATGCTTGCTTCTGAAAAGGCTGACAACTTGAATTAATTCCCCAAACCTACATGGTGGAAGAAGAGAGTCAACTCCTGCAACTTGTCCTCTGACTTCCACAAGTGAACTGTGGCACATGTTCCCCCACCCTGAAAATAAATAAATAAATAGATAGATAGACAAATAAATAAATATTAAACCATGGGTTTTGTTTGCCTTCACCTACCACGTGCTAAGATTGCAGGCATGTGCCACTATATCCATCTTAATTTTTGTTCTTTGTAAATTACACACATTCTGTTATAGCAGAAAAAAATTAAGACATTCAAGATGCCCCAGGTACAAGCAGGCATCAGAATCAATGCCTTCCCACAACTGGTACTTAGCAAACAGTAGGAGAGGGGCAAGAAAGTTTGTGCTCTCTCTGTTAGCATGACTGCTCTCTGATTGGTTGGCACTGGGGAGTTGAGAACTAAATTTTCTGTTGTCCCTCTGATAAACAGATTTATTATCTTAGCCTTTTTATTTTCTTTCCATTGTTCATGTATATGTGTGCCTGAACATGTAGAGGGCCAAGGGCAATGTGGGAAATCATCCTCTATTGCATTTCCCCCTCATTCATAGAGGCAAGGTCTTTCAGTTAACCTCGAGGCTGATCGTGCCAGCCAGCTTGTTCTGGGGCTCCTGGGTTAGCTTTTGTGTGGAATTACAGCAGGATGATATGTTCACCTGGCAATTAATTACATGGGTTCTGGGGATCTGAGCTCAGATCCTCACACTTGCACAGTAAAGGCTTTGACTGATGAGCCATGCCTTCTGTAACTTAGCCATTCTCGAGTGGTGTCCTAGTTACTGTTGTTGCTGTGAAGAGACTCCAGGGCCAAGGCAGCTCTTACAAAAGAAAGCATTTAAGTTGGGCTTGCTTACAATGTTAGGAAGTTAGTCCATTATCATCATGGCGGGGAACATGGTAGCACCCATGGCACGGTAGCAGTGGCTGAGAGCTACAACCTGGTATGCAGGCTGAGAAAGAGACTCGGGACTTGACATGGACTTCTGAAATCTCATACCCCCAGTGACACACTTCCTTTAACAAGATCACAACTCCTAATCTTTCTAATCCTTTCAAATAGTGCTGCTCTCTGGTAATCAAGTATTCAAATATATGAGCCTATGGAGCCATTCTTATTAAAACCACCATGAATGAATAGTCCTGTAGCATTAAATAGGTTTATACTATTGTGTGACCATCACTACTGTCTTTCTCAATAATTTTTCTTGTTTCCAAACTAAAATTCTGTAGCCATTCAACAATAACTCTCCCTTCTGGGCTCCTCTAGGCCATGGAAACTATCATTCTCCTTTCTGCCTTCATGAGTTTTATGACAGATAACTTTGAGTGGATTCTGATTTCACTTGGCCTAATATCCACGTTGAAATATGTATCACATTTCTCTTTTTCAAAGCTGAGTGATACTCTATTGTGAGTTACTTTCTTTACCTGGTCATCATCTCTCAACCGACATTTTGGTTGCTCCTAACTCTGCCTTTTGTGAATAATGTCACTGTAAACATCATGTGTGGAAATAAGAGATTTGCTTTCAATAAACTCTTGTGTATTCATATGTGTATGTAGATGCTCACACGTATTGTGTGCTTGTGTATATGGGTGTGTAGGTCTGAGAACAACCTCAGGTGTCATTTTTCAAGTTCTTTTCTATTATTTGAGACACGATCTCTTATTGACCTGGAACTCACCAAGTAGGCCAAGCAGGCTGGTGTGTGAGCTCTAGGGATCTGCCTGTGTCTGCCTGTCTCGAGACCACTGGGTTTACAAGCATCTACCACCATGCCAGCTTTTTACATGGATTCCGTGGACTTAAGTAAGATCCACATGCTTGTGGGGCAAGCATTTTATCAATTTAGCTGTCTCCTCAATTTTCCAGTGGTTTCTTAAAGCCGCATGTGACTTGTGTGAGCCTTTCTTGAGTTCCTGGCTATGAGAGAAGGTTGAACTAGGAGACAAGGCTTTGGTTTTACTCTCATTGCCACAAGCCTCAAAGTCCCTGGGGCAAGTTACACACTATCTCTGAGTTACAGTCCCTCTGCCCATTAGCCAAGGGAGGTCCTTCTGTTGCTTAGGTATTGCCCTTAGTGACTACACATGAGCCATTTTATATTCTGGCATAGAGCATTCAGATGCTGGCGTTTACTTCCTCATAGGTAGGATTAGGAGTGAGCAGCCCTTGTGTGCAGAAACATATCACATTGAGCAGAAATGAATTTGACCCTCAGACATGGAGAGGTTAGCCTTTGGGAGCTGTTCACTGGCCATGCAGGCCAAACTACCTGGCTGCCAGCATCCACCTTTCTGAGAGGTTGCCCTGCTAGGATTAGTGATGGAAGTAAAGAAGGTGTGAAAACCAAGCCCTGATGGTTCTTATGGAGTAGATGGAAGAGCAGCCTGCTCAGCTCCACAGTAGCCTGCCAAGCAAGCATGCCACTGCAATCTTGACAGAAACAAGTCACACTGATTTATAACATGTCATCGCGTGTCACAGCCATCAGCAGTCTTGCTTATTAAAAAAAGAAAACTTCGGAGGAGCTTGAAAATGTGGCTTAAGAGGAAGCTGGGAGGTTACACAAACATTTCCAGGAAGGAGCAGAGGCAAGGGCACCAGCGTGGCTGTTAGAGCAAACTGATTTTCAAGTCAGAACTGGTTTTAAAATTTTGAGCCATGTTTTTCTTGGCAAAAGGCACCGTTCACAGGCACAGTCAGGCCAGCTGCCCGAGTCTCAGCAAACAGGACTCCTGCTCAGCTCCAGAACTGTGTGGAGGTGCCAAGGCACAGACCTGGTGGAAAATATTCCCTGACAAGGGATGCCTCCCTTTTTTTAGTCATGACTAAGTCACATGAAGAGTAGATCAGAGAACAGGCAGAGAAGATGGACAAAGGAAGCCTCCAAGAGGTGATAAAGATGGCTGAAAGACCAGCAAGATGGCTCAGAGGACAGAACCACTTGCTGCCATGCCTGGCCACCTAAGTTCAGACCCTAGAACCCACATGGTGAAAGGAGAGAACCATCTACTTTATACATGCACTGTGATGCCCACATAAATACATACATACACACTGTACTCAATAAATGTACTTTTTTTTGAAGAGAGGAAAATGAGGTGCAGGCAATGGTGGAGAAAGAGGGAAAACAGATGTAAGCTGGGTCCCACTGTCACAGTGGAGTGCTGCAGTGTACCAAGCTGATAGCATAGCTGAGAGCCATCCTAGACTGCAGTGTACCAAGTTGACAGTGTAGCTGAGAGCCATCGTAGACTGCAGTGTACCAAGCTGACAGCGTAGCTGAGAGCCATCCTAGACTGCAGTGTACCAAGCTGACAGCGTAGCTGAGAGCCATCCTAGACTGTAGTGTACCAAGCTGACAGCGTAGCTGAGAGTCATCACAGACTGCAGTGTACCAAGTTGACAGTGTAGCTGAGAGCCATCGTAGACTGCAGTGTACCAAGCTGACAGCGTAGCTGAGAGCCATCTCAGACTGCAGCTTCCCCTCCTGTCAGTGCCAAGAAATGTGTTCCTCTTGGTCCTGTGCCAGGAAACAATCAATGTTTTGAAAGAAAGGAGGGATTATCAAGATTGTTAATTTTGTTCAAGATTGTGGAATGAAAACAAATGAAGAGAAAATGGCAATAAAATATGAATAAAAAGAGATAGAGCAAAAGCAAACATACACGGTATGAAACTATGTTTCTCCAAACAGATAAATGGGAAAACCCCGATGAAATATATTTGGGGAAAGTGCAAATGAAATACTTCTGGTAGGTAGAAATGGAGGGCATGATGGGACAGTGGTCCTCAGAAACTCTAGGTCTGTCGGTTCCAGGTTAGGGCTAGCCTTTACTGTCCTCAGCTTTGTGTTCTACAGGAAAGTGAGGAAGTGATAAACACATTTGTATAGGCAGCATTGCCTTATTTCCAAAATCAGACATCCGACCTGCGAGATAGCTCAGTTTTGAATTTTGACCACACATGGAGAAGAACCATGTCCAATGTTTAGTTGAGAAGAAGCCTAAGGATGGTGGCACACACCTGCAGTCCTAGCCCTCCGGAGGCTGGGGTGGGAGGATCTCAAGGCCAAAGCCAGCCTGAGCTACAGGGACCCTGTTTCCCCCCAGACCCAAGAGGAAGGAGGAGGAGGAAGGGAAAAGAGGCAGCCATCATCCTTTTCCTCTCTTTCTCTGGACTGGTCTGTAATGTCTCTGCAGACAATAGAGATAGCAAGTTTTTGCTTCCAGTTCATAAAGTAAGGCAAATAGAGAGTTTTCAAAGGAGACAAAGTTGACGATGCAGATTCACAGTCTTAGTTTCTAGAGGTTCTGGGTTAGAGGAATAGATTTGTCTCTGCAATGGTGCATGAAAAGTGATTCTCATATGGAGAAAGAGGGAAAACAGATGTAAGCTGGGACCAGATATCCAGACTCCAAAGGAAGCCAGACATGGCAGTGGGCATATATAACCCTAGCTCTTCTACAGCCAATGGAAGGAGGCAGAGACTCCCTGAAAGCTGGTGGGGTAGGCTGTCCTGGCGTATGCCCTGGTGAACAAGATATCCTTCCTCAAACAAGGTAGAAGCTGAGGGCCACCCTATGAAGTTGTCCTCTGACCTCCACATGTGCGCTATAGCATGTAAGTGGCCATGCACGTGCACATGCACACACACGCACGCACACAAGGAGGAGAGTGGGAGAAAGGAAGGAGAGGGGACAGAAGAAGGAAGGAGGAGGAGAGAAGTAAGGACAGTGCACGTGGAGGGACTTATTAAACCCACCCCTGGCCATCTTCTTTCTGCCTCTGGGACAGTGCAGGGCATCCCCTTGGTGGGGATGGGGGTGTAGCTGTGTTTTTTGAGCACTCCCAGCTTGCATGGCTCTAAGCAGCAGCCTGCACCACACTTTCTCACTGCAAGAAAGCAGGTCCTTAGGGTTACCTTCCTCAAAGTAACTCCTCTGGCCTGCAGAATTCAGAATTAATTGGCTTAACACAGACATTCTAAGTGTGGATTGAGTTGGGTCATTGGTTCACACTCATTCCATGACAACTGTTCTGAGACACGCTCTGGAGTCTGGACCCCATGGCCGCTATTCCTGAGTCTCCTTGCTCTAAAAGGTGTAGGACTAACCTCTCCTTTCTACCTTGGCTTCTATGATCCAGATAATTACGGATTCAACTGCTCTCTTCCACCACGAAGCACCTGGGTTCTAAGAATGTGTGTCACAGTCTAGAAAGACTAGGGTATTAGAAGGGGCAAGAGAGCTGAAGCTGTGTGGACAGATGAGTGTTTCCCTGAGGATCTGGGCACAGGCCCGTGATCATCATGACCCTGGAGCTGGGTGCTGGGCGTTGAGACAAGGGAAATACTGTTGATGCAGATTCTCTGTGACTTTGGCACTGCACCTCTCTTCTGAGTAGTTTAAAATTCAGTGCTTCTTTGGGGATTCCAGTAGACTACAGGACAGCATTTCCACATCATACTTTTCGATTAGAGGCCGTGCTAAATGCAGAGGCCTTATAGTCCTTTCAAAGCATGGGAGAAATGGAATGGGAGCCTCCCAGACTCCTGCTGATCTGATGGTATTTGTTGTTTCTGCAGGTCATCACAGCTGGCTTGTCACTCTTGCTGTTTGATGTGGTCCTGACCAGTGCAACCATGGGCTGGTAAGTTCTCTGCAGAGAGAAGACACACATTCATCACAGTATTGATTTCTGCTCAAATGAAGCAGGAATGTGTGCTGGGTAGATGTCTCCATCCTGAGAAAAGTTTCATGTTAGTGAAGCCTTCCCTCTTTTATTTAGTCATTGAATTATTGGTTGGTTGGTTGGTTGATTGATTGATTGCAGTTCTAGGGATTAAACACAATGCCTCATGTGCTAGGCAAGCACTCTTTTCTAACCTACATCTCACACTGTAGCCCAGGTTGGCCTTGAACTAGCATTAATCCTCCTGCCTCAGTCTATAAGATGCTGGGGTGGCAGATATGAGGAAGCAAGCCCTGATTCTTTATCTTTCAACTGTTATCAGTGTGTGAATTGACATTCAGAAGAGTACACTCTTACTCTCACACAGCTCATGATGTACAGTACTGTACACAGTATTGTACACACTTATACAGTATGTTCTTAAAGATCAACATTTTCAACTGAAGATTCTATATCTAACTAATACTCAGTCCAAAATATCACCAGAATGCCTTTTAGCCAATTATCTATCTCAGAGTTGCCACCATTGATACCTTGGTGTCTAAGGAGAGAATAATTGGCTGTCCTAGAAGCCCTTACAAATACCTGTTGTGGAATATTTAACTATGTAAAAATGTGTTACATTTGTTTATGCTGCATGTGTTTAACAATGTAAGGAAGTGTGTTTAATTATGTAAAGATATATTGCATTGTTTCACCTTGCCTGTCTAAGGCATCGGATTGATCTAATAAGAACTGAATGGGGCCATTAGCTAGGGAGGAAATGGATAGGCAGGGCTGGCAAGCAGAAAGAATACATAGGAGGAGAAATCTAGACTTGAGAGAGGAAGAATGAGAAACAGAGAGAGAAGAGAATGAGGAGAAAGGGGAACACGCCTGGGGCCAGAAGCAAGGCAGTTGCCAGACAGACATGAGAAGCAATGAAAGTAAGATACACAGAAGGAAGAAAGGTAAAAGCCCCATGCAAAAGGTAAAGAGAGACAAGCTAATTTATATATGTATGCATGTATGTATTGTATTGTATTTTTTCAATTGAGCTCTACATTTTTCTCCACTACCTTCCCATTCTCTCCCCTCCCCTTTTGCCCTCTTCCATGGTCCCCATGCTCCCAATTTAGTCTGGAGATTTTGACACAGGCTAATTTAAGTTAAAAGAGCTAGCCAGAAATGAGCCTAAGCTAGTCCTAGCATTCAAAACTAATAATAAGTTTCTGTATCATGATTTGGGAGCTGGTTACTGGTCCAAAGGAAAAAGCCTGGTATAGCTCTCAAACCCACAGGTGTCCATGTCTCTTACATAAAATGATGCAGTGTTTCCATTTAACCTATTCATATCCTCTTGTGTAGTTTTAAATCATCTTTAGATTACTTAGCCTTACCTAAGCACAGTCTGATTCTGGGTGGGGGGCGGGTACCAAAGTAATCCTGATAAACTGGTCTGTCCTGGCCACCTTGCTGGCTTTGCCTTGTGTATGTGTTAGGAACTGTCCTTCAGTGACAGCCAGACTTGCTATTTCTGTGGTGTCCACAGACACTCATTCCCCTGTCCTATGGCAAAGCCCTGCCTAAGTCACCCTAGGCAGACAAAAAGTGAGCACACAAGGTAAGGAATTCTTGATCTCTCTCAGCAACATTTCCTGTCTGGAAAATAGCAGAAGGGTAAAAACGAGGAAACACTCCACCTTCCTTCTTCTTTTCCTCTTTATTTATTCTTATTTGTTTACACATTGTTACTATTGTTTTGAGACAGGGTTTCTCTATGTAGCCTTGGCTCCTGTCCTGGTTCTTGCTCTGTAGCCTAGACTGGCCTCAAACTCACAGAAATCCACCTGCCTCTGCCTCCCGAGTGCTGGGAGACCCTACTTCTGAAAGGTTCCTGCCCTTCCCAGTAGTGCCACAGACTAGTGACAGTGTTTAAAAATATGGGCTACTTACTCGGTGATAGTAACAACCAACCGTAAAGAACATGGTGGTGGTTGGGCAGTAGAGTGTTTCTCAGGTGATGGTGATGGCATCATGGCGATGGTTGGACAGTGAAGAGTGTTCTGGATAAGGCAGCATGCTATTTAACCAATTTTCCTCAGAGTTTTATAGACAAGATGATATCATACTGGAATTCAAACCCAGACCTTAGTGTGTCCAAAGCTCCTCAAACTCTGGAACTAACAAGCACAGGCAAAGCCTTGTCATCAGTACAAGTCAGTATGCAAGGTTAAAGCCCATAAAGGGGACACAGGGAAGCTGGTGTAAATGATTATTTTTCTGTCTCCATGGTTGATAGCCTAAATTCTTGACAGTATTTTTCTTTCTTACGTGCACACCTTCATATTTTGTATAGAATTTCAATGAACCAAAGAAACCCAGGTGTTGAACTGAGTGAGAGAAATCAGAGTGAGACTGAGTTCCGTGAGAAATCAGTTGCTCTCTGGCAAGCAGCAAGGTGGTTGTCTGGAAGGACCTCTGTCTCCAGGCTGCTTCTGTCTGTGGAACTGAGGTTATGCCCTGGACAAAATGGAAAGAAAGGCCATTTGGACCCAAATCAAGGAAGCAGCATGTATATCTATTCCAAAAGGAACCTTGGCTTTGAAAATCCCTGGGTTGTTATAACTTTTGAGATTAGGGTTGCTTTTCAGCCGCAAAGAATTTTCCAGCCACAAAGTGAACATCCAGAAGGAGAGTGTCAAGCTGTAATTCGCCTTTTGCCTCTCACCCGGGCAGTTGATCCGCACATTGTGTGAGTTCAAGCATGGTCCAGTGCTAGACCAGCTCTCGGGCTCCAGTTGGGACTGGCTATGTTTGTCCCCTGGAAATTTAAACTAATCACGAAGGGCAGGAGTTACAGGTCTTGGATTTTTTAAATGTTTTAGATCTATGTATTTTCCTGTATAGTTGTTGTTTCTTATGTTTTGACTGATTATCAAATTTTAAATTTTTTAAATTTCAAATTTTAGAAATTAGGTGATTTCTTCCTACAAATTCAGATTTCCATACTCCTTTGGAAATGGTAACCCACTGTGAGTTTGCGTTGGTTTTATGCCCACACATGGCAACCATTGGAGTGGACAGATAACTGACCTGGAAAGTGCTCTCTCTGTTGAGCATGAGCTGAGCTAGTCTCTTCTCCTGGGAGGGCAGCATCTTAGCTGCTCAAATTAGGCCATCTAGAGTAGGGTTTCTGGGTTGGCAATTTAGCTTGGTGAATAAAGGTGCCAATCCAGCTGCCACAAATTGTCTCTGACATTCACACGTGTGCCATAGCATACATGCACTCATACTCACATGCACAAAATAGATACATTAATGTAAATAACTAAAAATAAGATCAGGCCAGGTAGTGGTGGTATACACCTTTAATCCCAGGACTTAGGAGGCAGAGACAGGTGGATCTTTGTGAATTCAAGGCCAGCCTGGTCTACAGGGTGAGTTCCAGGACAGGTTCTAAAGCTATGAAGAGAAATCCTGTCTTGAAAAACAAAAATAAATAAATAAATAAATAAATAAAATAAAAATTTTCACTCTTGGCACTATTGGTGTTTGGGCCAGATAACTCTTTGTTGTGAGGTACCATCCTGTGCCTGTTTAAACTTAAGCAAAACCCTGGGTTCCATGCCCAGTGCCACATTAAACTAGGTATGCTGTATTCTAACCTATGTCGTGAGTTGAAGTTTGGGCTACATAAGACACTGTCCAAAAAAAAAAATTAAGTCCATTATTTTTCACATGTATAATACTTTATCAGATTGTGAATTTTATCCTGCAAGGGATTGAAATGTTGGGGAAATACATTTTAGTAGGGCAGAAGGGAGGAAAAACCAAGTAGTTGGAATATAGATGTGAGATGGGGAACACGTTTAACAATTTGGTCATTCATTGGAGATATATCTTTGTGCTGGGTATGTATCTGAGGGAAAATATTGTCTGTCTGTTGAGTTTAGTAGGAACTAGCCAGGTAGCCACAATAATAGTTGTAAGATGAGACAAGGAGAAAGTCTGGAAAGGCTCTGAAACAACGCTCTGGAAGAGACACTTGGAATGGGTGTTTCTGGCCATGTGTGCTCTCCAGCCTGAGGTTATGCCTTTACTCAGCGAAGCCAGTTTATTTCAGGAATGGCGAGGATTATAAGGTTTGCAAACACTTCACTCAAGCTTTGGCTTAAATAGTTCTAATGCCATGAAGACTCCAGGACCCCGTGTGAGCTGCTCCTGCTGGTTAGAAAACAGCATCAAAGTCCACCTCTTTGCTCTCTGCACAGTAAATGAAACAAAGTTTGTTTTCATTTTACCAATCACTAAGCTCCTTGGGTGCTTCATAAAGTCTCTCTGCCAAAGGGATGAATGTGAGATTATTAGACTCGGGCATTGTTCCCAGGCTGTAGGAGAACAGCTGGCCAAGGGCCAGCACTGCCCTGGTTCATTCCTGGTGATTAAGGAGGATTAGTGAGAAGATCACTAATCTTCAGAGCTCCATGCAGCCTTTCTCTCAGGCTGCTGTGTCTGTGTGCTTGTCCAGGGACAGGAGGTAATATGTATGTTCTTGAATGGGAGGAACAGCAGAACTACTTCAGATGAAGAAAGGGCTTTCAAGGAGAGCTCACAGGGGCAAAGAAGGGCTTCCTGCCCCCTTCATTCTTTATCAAAGTGAACAAGTGACAGAATTATAGTATGAATTCTAATTGGTATTAATAATAAAAACCCAGAGTCACATATCAGAGAAGCAGAGCAGCCAGCCACTAGAGAATTCTTTTACCTCTACCAATGCTCAGACCAAAGGGGCGATCCTGTCCTCAGACTGCGTCTCCAGACTCCATCCGTCTCCACCACATCCTCAGACTGCATTGAGCTCCTGTCTCCTCCTGCCTTATATTCCCCTCTCTGCCCAACCATATCACGTTTGTCTCCACCTCCCAAGTGCTGAGATCACCTTTGTGTGAGCTCTGTTTTTCTTTTAGACAGATTCAATCTTGTGTGGTCCAGGCTAGCCTAAAACTAATAGGGATCCCTCTGCCTCTGTCTCCCTGAGTCCTGGGATTAAAGGTGTGAGCCACTACTCCCTGGCCTCTAGTGGCTTAACTCTGCACTCTGATCCTCAGGCAAGCTTATTTGTTAAAACACAAGCAAAATATCACTATACAGAATCCCTCTAGCTTCTAGGGTCTCAAACTAGATAAGAGCCAAGCAAGCTCCCCATGTTCACACAGGTATTTCTACGTATGGTCTTTTGAAAGTTAGACCATTACTGGGTTACTAAAACAGTCCTATAGTTGATGTAGGAGGGTCATCTGTCTATGTGTTACTTTCATTGGTTAATAAAGAAACTGCCTT
>LOEQ01004184.1:112520-128728 GCA_001685075.1 Bramus lutescens | reverse complement strand
GAAACTGCCTTGGCCTAGTTGATAGGACAGAACTTAGGTAGGCAGAGTAGACAGGACTGAATGCTGGGAAGAAGGGCAGAGTATCAGATGCCATGGATCTTCTGCCTGAGGCGGACGCTGGTTAGAATCTTGCCGGTAAGCTACAGTCATGGCAATACACAGATTAATAGAAATGGGTTAAACTAAGATGTAAGAACTAGCCAATAAGAAGTTAGAGCTAATGGGCCAGGCAGTGTTTAAATGAATAGTTTCTGTGTGATTATTTCAGGTGTAAGATAGCTGGGTGGCCGGGATGACAAGCAGCCTGTTCCTCCTGCTACAGGGTATAGAATCTGTTACCCCACCCCCATATGCCCTGCTACAGAGAGATTAATATCAGAGAAGCAACTAATCCTGCATTGCTTCTAAAAAATACGAACTGTGACTTGTGGGCTAGGAGCCTGGCTCCTTGGAACCTTGGGTCCCAATTTGGGCTCTCTGACTTCTGGCGTATACAAGAAGCCCTGCTGGCATCAGAGTCTCTGACTGCCTTCTGTGGGTTTTGTTAGGACACCTCAACACCTTTATGGCTATGGTTGTCAAGCCTGGGAAGGGGAAAATGCCGTCTGAGGATGCCAAATTCCCAGATGGCATCTCCAGAGAGTCTGGAGTCACAGGAGTCTGCTTTCTACAAGTCCCTGGGTGACTCTGAGGACCACATTGGCAAGTGCTCATCAAATGCCTCCTTATCCCCCAGCAAAGGGTCTGCCCTAGAAGAGTAAATTGGTCTCTGGAAACTTTGTTTTTAGACTTATTTATTTTATGTGCATGAGAATTTTGCCTACATGTATGTATACCATATGTATGCCAGGTTAGAAGTCAGAAGGTGGCATTGGACCTCCTGGCCCTGGAGTCGTAGATGGTTGTAAGCCACCTTGTGGGTACTGGAAACAGTACCTGGGTCCCCTGCAAGAACAACTAACATTTTTAACAGTTGGGCCAGCTCCCCAGCCTCCTGTGGAAGCTTCTTTTGGCTACAGTAAGAACCATATCTCTTAGCTCAGATTTTAGGTCAATAGGATCCAGAGATGAAATTTTTCAATGAGGAAAAGTATTGAGAATGAATAATCATTTCTTCCCATTCTTTCCCCGTAGCTCTTGATTTCGTGTCTTTTTTTGTTTTTTAAAGGCTTTCTGAAAAATTATATTCAGTCTCTGTGGAAAACTGAGAGCACAGTCTAAGCATCCTGGAACAGCTGGGTTCACACAGGTGTCTCAGTGAGGCCAGGCTGGGTTTGAACACTTTCCCGGGTGTCTCACTGAGGCCAGGCTGGGTTTGAGCACCTTCCCGGGTGTCTCACTGAGGCCAGGCTGGGTTTGAGCACCTTCCCGGGTGTCTCAATGAGGCCAGGCTGGGTTTGCACATCTTCCTGGGTGTCTCACTGAGGCCAGGCTGGGTTTGAGCACCTTCCCGGGTGTCTCAATGAGGCCAGGCTGGGTTTGCACATCTTCCTGGGTGTCTCACTGAGAACAGGCTGGGTTTGCACATCTTCCTGGGTGTCTCGCTGAGACCAGGCTGGGTTTGCACATCTTCCTGGGTGTCTCACTGAGACCAGGCAGGGTTTGAGCACCTTCCCGGGTGTCTCACTGAGGCCAGGCTATGGCAGCATGAGAACGCTAGGGACCATTCAGAGAAAGTGTGTAAAACCCAAATGTTTACATGTTCAGAGGGCTATGGAAATCACCCAACCACCAAAGACAACAAGGCATTGTAGGGACTTCCCAAGTGAGTGTTCAGGACCAAAGGGCAGAATGGGGAACCTCTTCTTCCAGGTGTCAGACAGGGAGAGGTTTCATGTATTCAAGCTGTCTCTGATTCCTTGGCTGGGCAGAGGGGAAGTGGAGGGTCTTGGCATTAGTAAGCCAAAAGCCAGCTCTCAACTCTCTGCATGGTAACAGAGAAAGAGAAGCCACAGGCNCTTTGCTGGCAGGTGCCACCAAAGGGCTTCTGGAGGACAGCTGTTCAGGTAGTTGGGTGGGATCGGGGATAACCAGCTTCCCTGTCTGTCACCAAGGAGGAAGTCTCATCCACAGGGTGCTCTGAGTCTCATGAGCGACTCTGCCACTAACAGGCATGCCATACCCCCATCTGTCTATCTGTCTGTCTGTCCATGGTGTTACTGACATACCTTCTAATCCCCAGTAACAGCTCAGTGTTCTGTTGAACCATCTGCCCCATGCAACATTTAACTCAGACAGTTCATCCTTTGCAGCTCTTATCAGCTCTGCCTTCTATTGCACTTCTGGAAGCCTGCACTTCTGGAAGCCGCCTTTTGTTTGAGCCAGCGTTTGTCTGAATTATGTAAATCCTTATCTGAACTGGTGTTTGCTTTCTCCTCCTGTCCACAGGAACCCTCACCTGGTAGCATTGTCTTTATCAGTCCCAGGGTAATGACTGCAGGCTACCCTGCCCATGGGTGTTCCCTGCAGGCCCCCTGCTTCACTAGGGGCACAACACCTGAGCTCACCTCTCTTCTCTTCCTGTTTGATTCTTGCAAAGGGGCAGCAGGCAGCCTGGCTTCTCCTGAATTACCGGAGGCCACCAGGCCTGGAGGGCAAAGGCCTTGGCAGTCGAACACTGGACAGGAAATGTCAGAGAGAGACAGATAAGGAATTGGAGCTGTTTGATTTGCTGTTGCAGGGATGATGGGAACAGGAAGGAGTAACATGGAGGGGAAGGAACCTCAGTCCAGTCCTGCTCCCTAGTCACTAAGATGGGACACGTGACACGGAGTGATTTGTGTGAAGTGACCACTCCAAGTGGAGCCTGCTGGCTGATGATAACAGACAAACTCTGGTTGGGGAATTTCTGGAGGAAAACAAACCCTATTTGCATTTCATACAGCAGAGGGGAAGTGGCTGGCAGGGGCTTCCTGGACAGGTCCAGGGAGGCATGGGAACTGACCCAGTTCTCATGGGTACCACTTTAATATTTGATTCTCATCTGTGCCCTCACATCCAGGGCTGACTGGAGCAGAGGTGCCCGTGCCTTGCAGACCAGACTGGGGTCAGCCCTGTTATCTCAAGGAGCAGATAATTGAGCAGAGTTTTCTTAGAGACTGCCCTAGGAAAGCTTCATGTCCTCAGAGGACTTCCCCCTCTGATAAAGGCAAAGGGCAAAGCCACAGAAGCTTCTAGAACTGGCCTTCCTGTCTTTCTCATAGCGCAGGCTCAGGTTTCCTGAGTCTGAGTAGTGTGTGTTCCCAACTCTCCTCATCTTCTGTGGCCCCTGGAAAGCTGGAGTCGTGACCATCAGCTCGGAGTTCTGTCACAGGAGCCTCGCTCTCATGAAGGCACCCCCTCCGCCAAGTTAAAACAAGACTCCAACATCCACACACACAGTGCTTAAACTAAAAGGGAAAAGACTAGTGATATCTTGAAACCATCTATAGTTGCTCAAACATGAATCATCCCAAATCCAAGAATATAAATCTGGTTTCAAGATACCACTTGAAGCACTTGGTCCCCCAAATCCCAGCTTGGCACCTGGGAACTGTTTGGGCCATCTCTCCCTCCAGGAGCCTTGTCTACCGGAGTAGTTATCTCTCCTGCAGGTTCTGAATGAGGGGCTGGGAGTCCGAAAGCACACCTGGGTGCGTGGTGACAGACACCACTGGCAAAGGATGGCCACGGACATCCTGAAGGTCAGGAAATGGAGAGTTTGGAGGCTTTGTGTGTTCCTGAAATATTAGTTGAACTCTTGAGCAACCAAAAAGACCATGTGCCACCACATCCCACCCAACTGATACTTGGATGAGGAAACTCACTAGCAAAATATTTAGGACTGAATTCAGCTAAATTAAGCCTTAGAGTCTTCATGTTCTCACAGCAGCTGCAGCTTCTCCACCTTGTATGGGCCAGGAGTGCTAGTGTGCAACTGTCGTCCCGGCTACTTGGAGGCCGAGACTGGACAACCCAGTGAGACCATGTCTAATAACAAGCTTCAGTTTCATAGATAGGGTAGGGCATGCCTACATCACACTGGGGAGGCTGAGGCAGAAGGATTCCAAGTTTGAGGCCAGCCTGGGCTACAGAGTGAGTGCTACAAACACTCTTCTTTCTCCAGGTAATTTAGAGGGGTCTCCGCCTGCAACCTCGCCAGGACTGCTAAGTTCTGAGGTGGCATGGATGCAAGGAAATTGGCTGTAGAGGTGTGTACTGGGTGGTGTGTGTGTGTGTGTGTGTGTGTGCAAACTTGACACAATCTAGAGTCATCAGAGGAAGGAGCCTCAGCTGAGGAAATGGCTCCATGACATCCAGCTGTAAGGCATTTTCTCATTTAGTAATCAATGGGGAGGGCCCAGCTCATTGTGTATGGTGCCCCCCTGGGCTGGTGGACCTGTGTTCTACATGAAGGTGGGTTGAGCAAGCCACGTGGAACAAGTCAGTACTCAGCTCCCTTCCATGGCCTCTGCATCAGCATCTGCCTCTGGGATCCTGCCCTGTTTGAGATCCTGCCCTGAGGTCCTTCAGTGATGAACAGCGATGCTCAAGTGTAAGCCAAATAAACCCTTTCCTCCCCAACTTGCTTTTTGGTCTTGATGTTTCATTACAGCGATAGAAACCCTGACTACAACAAGTGGCTGAGACTTGATCTTCACACAAACATTTATGTATATGCAAAAGAACAAAATATTTTAATTCTTTTTTCCAAGGCCATAAGCTTTCTTCAGTAAAGATACACCTGTATAACTATCAGGTGACAGCATGGTCAGTATTTCAGGACAGACAGTCCCAGAATGAATCAGGACAAGTCACAATTTTGTAATAACAATCAACTTAACCACAGCTTGAAAGGTAGTTTGTCCCAGCTGCAAAAGCCACAAGACTCCAATCATGCATCTTACTCCCAATACAGACTTTTAAAACATACACACATATATGTATTTAGCACAATAAACGCGCTCATTACGCACTCTAACATAGAGTACAGGAATACACGCTATGGAGTGCAGCCCTCATGTCTCCACAGGCAGGAGCTAGAGCGTTAAACAGAAGCCCATGGTGTGGCGGCAGAAAGTTCGGAGCGCCACTCTAAACACCAGGAACTGCTGCCCCTCCAGTGGGTGGCAGGTACAGTCTCCAAACAGTGTTATTTTCTAAGAGCAGAGATGTCACTCTGGATCTGAGTCATTGTTACCTAGAAATCATTGCAAGTCAGCTCCATAGAAGGTGGGGATTGGCTTGGGAGTCAAGTGTCACAGTGCCCCTAAGACACTTGCACACCCACACCCTTGTGCCCAGGGAAAGTGCACTTCCGATGGCAGATATAAAAATAGATTGGCACGCTCTTGACACAGGGAGAAAGAACTTTAAGCAGCTTCTCCCAACCCTGCACATTTGGCTCCCTCTGTTCTAGCACAGTATGCTCCCAGTCAGAACCAGTCTGCAGGAAAAGCCCTGAGCAGCTTCACACTTCACATGTGCCTGGGAGGAATGGGCACAACTGAGTTCCGCCTGGGGACCCGGGAAGGCCTCATCACCAGCACATGCTCTTCCTGGTGAGCCTGAGTGACATCTCCCTAGGCAGTTCCAGGTACGGCTGCTCCGTAAAAAAATACAGCTGCCAGGAGACACAGCGTGGTAGGCCTGGCTCTAGCCCTCCTCTCTGGTAGCAGTGAGGTCGCTGCACTCAGAGAAAGCAGTCCTTGGCCCTCCTGGGGCCTGTGCTAGGAGCTCTGGATCAGGCGTCTGTAGTGGGGCATGACTTCGTGCTCTGGAAGATGAAGTGCGAACTCCAAGGCCACCAACACTGGAAATTCAAAGGCAATCAGTTCTCTCCTGTTCAGCCGGAACTTCTCTTCCAGTTTCTATAAAGTCAACAGAGCCATTTTAGTTTTTCATTTAACAACTTAGGCTTTTTCTGTTTGTTATTTTCCAAGTGCAACGTTTCTAACATCAAGCTAGTGAGTATCACAGACGCATGTGCTCTCCACTGCTGTAACAGAACTTTGGGTTCTGGGGGATTTTAAAAGAAGAGAGGTTCTGAAGGTCGGGCTCTGGTGGTGCAGACAGGGCCAGCCATCTGTCTGGGGGTTCAGGACAACTCCATTCACTACTCTGCTGCGGTTGCCTTTGCGCTCACTTTATAGGTGGCCAAACTCAAGAGGCCAACATGACTCACTGGAGTCACTTGGCCAGAAACTCCTACGCTGAGCCACCTAGCTGGGATTCTCATTGCACCTGCCATAACTGAGTCAGGCTTAGAGGTCAGAGACCTTGGCTAGCAAGCATCACAGGCAGTCTTGGCACAGCATGAGATTTGTGATTTAGTCTTTTCAACTTGCTCATGGGGACCCAAGTCCCTGTGAGGCTGTCGGCTGAGTGGCAATGACCCCTCACCTGTTCATTCGGCAAGGCAGGCTTCCAGGATTAGAACCAGAAAAGAGACACTGGGGGATAGAAAGTTCCCTCTTTTGCTAGAGCACTTGGTCTCAGTTTAAGCTCAGCTTTTGGCTAATGAAGAGTCTCACAAAGCAGTGGCTGACGGTAACTGAGGTAAAACTCATGAGGGTGCTACTTTCAGATCAGAACTGTTGGTCTGTGTTGATACCATCAGCTTTTGCCATGTGACATAGTACTGAGCTCTGATTAAATGTGTACCATATGAATATGCTTAGAACTGTATGAGCGTTACTTCTAAAGATGCATTCGTTATATGTGTAATATGTAAATTTCCCACTTTATCTGGGGACCCCCAAGTAGATCCTGAAAACAAAATACCACATCCTCTAGATATGTAATAAAATAGTATATCTATAGTAAAACTTGACTTATTGTGCCCAATTTATAAGCTCAACAGCAACTGAAACAGTAACTATAGTGTAGTGAAGTTCCACAAACGTGTTTTCTCTGTTGCTTATTCTTGGCTGAGCCATGCAGTGCCTGCGTGATGAGAGGAAGGCATTGTGATCCAGGCTGTCATAGGAGTAGGTCAGACATGCACACTATGATGCTTGGGCAGTCAGTATAGCACACAAGACACATGGCAGTTCACATCTGAGGTGGACAGAGAGAACTTTCATCACAGTCTTAGCCTGGTGCACAACCTAAAACATACAAATGGCATTTTAGGACTTTTCTATGCAGTACTTGGGGCTGTGGTTGACTTGGGTAACTGAAACTAGGAAAGGCCAATGGATAAATGGGGAGAACTGTATAAGCCTATTGATGCTCAGCTTGGATTTGGCACTCACTGGTCACTTCCATGTTCATGTATCTACTGCACACACTGGACTCTGTACCATTTCTGAAAATTAGTAAACCATGACCTAAATAATATTCTTTCTTAAAATATAGCAAGTACCTACCTTACTCTCTTCATCAGTAGAGACAGTGGGTACTCAGATACATAAGACATTGTACCAACTGTCTGCTCCGTGCCTGTGACAGCTTATCCTCATTGCCGCCCCCCTTTCCTGAGCACACTCCTCCTGCTGCCCCCAGCAGTTAGTCACAGCCCCGTGAGCCTGATGTGACATCCTGGCACATCTGCCCTGTGGCTAGGATCGCTTATCAGAGTGTGACTCCTGCCCATAAACCTGGTGAATCCAGCTGCTCTGAGATCTCATCCTTGCAATGAGTCTGCCTTGAAGCCCTTTCTTTGGGACCATCCTGGAGCCAGGTCTGCAGGGTTTCCAGAAAGCACAGCAGAGCCTCGGAACTTCAGCAGTAAGCTGGATGATCACTTTTTTGTTGAACACAAAATTGCTAACATTTATAGGGCACTTAATTGTGCATGCCAGGCTTTGAGCACTTATAACACCCACTCCTCAAGTGTTCCAGTCAGCAGTGGACACTCCTGTGAGAATGCTTTTAAAACACAAGAGCTCCAGATCCTTCCTTCATGCTGATGAGGCTGCTGTCCACCTGCAGGAAGTCCAGCACAGATAGGCATTCTTTAAATTGGCCACTCCTAGGCATACGCACCTTCCTGGTGAGTACCTCCTTCTGGAAACAATAATAAAGACTCTTGCCCACAAGTTCTTTCCTTTCCTTTTGCCCCCATAGGGTTCTGATCATATGCACTGAAGGTGTAGCCCTCACAAAAGAAAGGTGTTGGCCTTGGCCCCAGTGAGGAGCAGTTAAGAGATAAGGCCTCTGAGGATAATTAGGCTCAGAGGAGTTGGGTGGTCTTTATGAACTTGGTGACCTCAAACGAGGCCAGATTCCGAAAAAAAAGGCACATCCAGCTTTCACAATGATATGATGTCAGTCTCTGTTGTTTAAACCAGCCATTCCATGGCTGTGCTACAGCAGCCCAGTTTCTCTTGGGAACTGTGAGTGATAGCACATTTTCTCAGCGGCGGTTGGATCTTGATGGGCTTTTCTTTGTTTATTTATACACTACAGTACACACAACATATAATATACATTTGTGTATTAGGAATGGGAACCTTGGGCCTCACGTGCTAGGCACACATACTACACCCCTTCCCACTTTTTTTTTTAATTTTTATTTTGAGACAGGGTCTCACTAGGTTGCCCTGGCTGGCTTTGAACTTCAGTCCTCCTGCCTTAGCCTCGCAAGCAGGGGTTGGGCTTGGACCTCTAACACAAAGCCTGCCTACACTCTTTGTTAAAACAGGTGTTCATAAACCCACCCTGGGCAGTCAGGGTGTCTTTGTTTGGTGGGGCTGTCCTTTGGAAGTAAGGCCACATCATTACATTGAACCCATAATTTCTGATGGGTATTCTACAGTCACATTGCTCACAAGACTCTTGTGGTTACCATATGTGATGGTTTGAAGAAAATGGTCCCCAAAGGGAGCGGCACTATTGGGATGCATGACCTTATTGGAGGGAGTGTGTCACTGGAGTGGAGGTGGGCTCTGAGGTCTTCTATGCGCAAGCCACATCCATATCATAGTTCACTTCCTACTGCCTGCAGATCAAGATATAGGACTCTCAGCTCCTTCTCCAGCACCATGCACACCACCGTGTCCTACTACCATGATGATAATGGACTGAACCTTTGAAACAGTAAGCACCCCATTAAATGTTTTGCTTTATAAGGCTTGCCACGTCATGGTGTCTCCTCACAGCTATAGAAACCCTAAGACACAAACGTCATCATTCAAGCTCTCTGAGCAGGGTTTTTAGGTCATGACTCTAATGATGGCTTTTTAATCTTGTTCAGGTCAATCATCTATTTCCCTACAAATCATTCTACAGTCCTCATCCCTTTAGCCGTTAAGGTCCATCTGCCTGCCAGGGGACCCCTGGACTGAGTGCACCCTCGGCCCCCCATCAAGACCCAGCTTACTTACATCAATTAGATGCTTGACTTCATGCTTTTTGAGGTCACTTCCAACCTTGGCTGCCAGCAGCACACACGCTCCAGCACAGAGCTTCCGGTTCTGCTTGTTCAGCTTTCCCTTGAGGGCGAGCTTCTCAAAGTAGACAAAGGCCATGGCCACCGTGGGCTCCTCAAAGCCACAATCCTCCTGGGCAAGCTTCCGCATCTCTCTCTTCAGACTGGAGAAAGACAGGAAGCAAGGAGTCATAAGAGAGAGCTCTGGGGACCCACAAGATGACTACGACAGCATCTGGAAGGCATTTTCTCCATTTCCGTCCCGCAGGGGGATGTAGGCTGAGATTAATCCACACTGATGTGGAAGCAGACCATGTAGCTAGGGCTCTGGCCCCTCTGTGGGTCTAGTAACACAGACACAGCATGGCCCAGATCACCACTTCCAAGGATTACAGTCAGGCAGGGCTCTAAAGAGCAGGAGACAGATACCACAGAACCTTGTGTATATCTGAGTTCCCAGGAAAATGGGTGGGGTTCCTCAAAGTGAAGAAAGGAATCCATGCTTATTTTAGAGCTATAGCAGGTGTTTGGTCTAAGTTCTGCCAAGTATTGATCAGACTCTAAGTCAGGTATAAGAAGTGTTCGGCTAAAGGGTCCTTGGGAAAGCTGTCTAGCAGATGCACAAAGCATGGATGCTTAATTCTTATTCTTTGACTTGGAAAATGCCAGAATCAAATCTGTGTTAGGGTACACCCTGCACATACTCCAGCATCTCAGAGGTGGTGAGCACACGCCTGTGATGTTGGAGGCATGTGGATGCCACAAGACGAGTCAGCACCTCTCTAGCTTGACAGGGTGAACAACTGGCAGATGTGGATCACTGCAAACCCATCCAATCATCTGCATGGGAAATCTGGGCCTGTGTCTCTGTTTTGGCTTCAAAGATAGGGCCTTGAAGTCATGCCTAGGTAGATGGAGTTGTCTCATGCCTTCAGGTGCCAATTCTGTGCACTTCTGTTTTGCCTGCATCCCAGAAAGCTGAGACTTGAATGCTGCCCACCAGGGTTCGATTGTTTTTAGACATGACTCATGTTTTCAGATTTCTGCTCTGTCTCCCAAGTGCTGGGTTTACAGGACTGTATAAGCACGCCTGGGTTGTGTCCTGAGGGAGCGTGAGCCCGAGTCTCTGTGCACGGAAGCCCAGCACTCTGCCAACTGAGACCCATCCCCAGCTCCATCCTCTCACTTTTTATAACCTCAGTTTCACTGAGCTGGCAAGCTGCAGGCAGACAGCACGAAATGGTTTTTCTCACTAAACTCCCCAAGAGCTGTGCCAACTAGCAGGTCAGGAGTTTGGCTTGATGCCTGATGCCCTGGGCTCTCCCATGACATCCAGGCACGAGTCAGTCAGTAGCAGAAGAGTGTCTACTAAATGTGACTGTATTTCTTTTCCTGAGGAACAAGGAGAACTATAATACAACGTGAGCTTGAAGTAGGCCTTGAGGGAGCCTGGCTGGAAAGTCCAGGGTGATACATAGCTCCCATACCTCCTGATTTTGCTGAGTGTTAACTTAATGTGAGGAAATTTTTCCTTAAAGGTTTCGTTCATGTCCTTCTTGAGATCTGAGGGCTTCACGTAGTCAATCACTGTGGTCTGTAATAGAGGAGGCAAGAAACATCACTGCAACCACAGGTCAGATGTATGAACGATGTACAAGTTAGGTCCGAAGCAGCCAGTAGACAGACCAACAGGCACGTGACTGTGTCTCAACTTGTTGTCCATATGGGTTAGGATTCAAAGGCTCCACCCTCAGCCCCTCCCTGGTTTGACTTTGGGAGACTAATTTACCCAGCACCTCACGTCCCACCTGCCTTGGTTATCTTGGGAACCATGAGAGGTGCTCTGTACAAGTCCCTGCACATTACAGATGCTCAACACATTCCAGCTGCTGTTTGAATCTTTTTGTTTGTTTTAGTAAAACGTGACAAAACATGCATAAAATTCACCATTTAAGGCACCAATAGTGGCATTAAGGATTTTCACCTTGTTAGGCAACCATTACCACAACTATATCCGGTATTCCATTGAACCATCTCCCTGTTCACTTTCCTGAGCCCTAGCAAGCATTTTTGTTAGTTTGCTTGTTTTTGAGACAGAGCTTTAGGTAGTCAAGACTGGCCTTGAACTCTGTAGTCTCCCTGCTGGGATTACATATGTGAGTGCTATGTCCAGATACTTTTTTAAACATTAATTTGTGTGTGTGTGTACACATGTACATGATTGTGTTTGCCATGTTGCATGTATGCATGGGGGGGGTGTCAGAAGATAACTTGTGGGAGTTGGTTCTCTCCTCCTAGCATGTGAATTCAAGAAATTAAACTCTGGTTGTCGGGCTTGGTGGCAAGAATCCTTACCTGCTTAACCACCTCGCGAGCCCCGTGTAAGTAGAATAATGTTTGCTCTCTCATCACAGGTTCCTTCAGTGTCAGTGCTTCAGGGTTCAGCCAGCACTGCCCTTCGGAGGCAGAGTGACATTCCATTGTATGTATAGAATGGTAAAATTCTTAGTAGTCCCTTGATTAAACTCTGCCTACGATAGGTTCCTTTGAACCTTAGGAGTGTCCTGGGCTCCCTTGCTCAGTGCTCTGCATATTTAACCCTGAATTTATATTTTGCTGGGTCATGCCAGTTTGTTTCACCTCATCCCCAAAGTGCACCTGCCAAGGGCCAGCACTCTAGGCTGACAACATAAGTCACCCCAGCAGGTCACTGCTTTCCACAGGATGTGATGTGGAGGCCACCCAGCCCCAGGGATGATCCGCTAGCGGCAGGATCCATACAACATTTCTTAGTGACCCTGACTAAAGTTGTGGATTTTTATGAACACTTGGTTTGATGTGATGCTTAATGAAATTTTAGATTTTGGCAGTGCTGAGAATTGAACCCAGGGCTTTGGGTATGCTCTGGCAAGTGCTATACCACTGAGCTACACCCTAGCTTGACAAGACTTAGAATAGGCATATGAACTGCATTTGGTGGCAACTAAAACCACATATGCCCAATGAAAAGTGATCTCAATGGCATTTTCTTTTTTTCCTTAAAATATTTATTTATTATGTATATAATATTCTGTGCATGCCTGAAGGCAAGAAGAGGGCACCAGACCCCATTACAGATGGTTGTGAGCCATCACATGGTTGCTGGAAATTGAACTCAGGACCTTTGGAAGAGCAGGCAATGCTCTTAACCGCTGAGCCATCTCTCCAGCCCCTCAATGGCATTTTCTTTCCCTGGAGCATAAATACTGTTAGCTATATTAACTTGATTCTGCTAATCCAGCTCACATTTGGGGAGATGAGAAATCAGGTAGGTAACACCAAGCAAAGACATCCAATTCAAATGGGCATTTGCATTTTCCAACAGGTCTGTCTAAACATCTGAGGCAATGAGGGGGCCAGATCCTTCCCTGCAGAAAGCACTACAGCTGGCTGGATGTGGGTATATGAAAGCTCACCTAACGCTTCTCTGAATGCACCCCATCTCTACTTGCATGTGAGGAAACTGAGGCCCAGTGATGTGGGGAAGCTAGTCTCAACCTCGGCAAGCTGCAGGCAGGGCCAGCAGTGAGATCCTGGCCTTCCACTTTGGTCCTTTCAGCTCCCCTTACACACTGTCTTCCAGGCTGTTCTTCCCTAATCAGACAATGGACAGCTGACAGAAGCTGCCTTCTCATGAGGCTGTCACAAAGGTATGAATACAGACAGGGCCAAAGAAGTGGTCACCTTAGCAAGTCAAAGTCACCCAATCTCTGGTCTAGGAGCCAAGATATTTCTATTTTGTTGGCTTCTATGTCTGAAGTCTAGAGACTTGCGTATCAGATTATCCTTGCCACCTAAGATCCTTTCCATTCTATTCTGTGACGCTGCATCCTGAGACTCATTCATTCCCTAGCACACAGGCTGCTTTCCCTATGACTAACCTTCCCTAAACATTCTGGTTCATTCTGGAAAGCTTTACTCCATTACAAAGACCAAGAACTAGCAGTTATGTTTCCTGACTCTTGCAGCTAGGATGACAAAAACATTTCTGACTGGAGAAGAGGTGGCACTCCTGTTATTTCTGCTACCAAGAGTGGCTGAGCAGTTCTAGTTCATTGGCTGTCGACGTCTCTTGTAGGTGGAGACCCCAGCAAGGGCAGCATGGCCTGCAGCCGGCAGTAGTGCTAGCGGGTTCCCAGCTGTGGTAGTTGGGAGTGGACAACAACCAGAGGACAACCTCAAGTAGCATCTTTAGGAATGCTGTGACAGGGACCTTCACTGACCCGGAGTTCACTAATTAGATAGGACTAGTCAGCCAGGGAGCTTTGGGGAATCCTTTCTGTCATTCTGCCTCCCCAAAGATGGAATTACAAGTGTGCTCTCATGCCCAGCCTTTTTCACATGGGTCCTGAGAACCAAGCTCAGGTCTTCAGGCTTACAAGGCAAGCATTTTCCCAACAGAACCATGTAGCCCCACCAGGAGTGGAACTGAGTAGCCTGTAACAGACACACATGTATAGTTTACAGGTGGCTCCATCCTTGCTGTTAGGGTAAGGAGCTCGGGTGTCCTTTGCTGGTAGTGAGGTGAATACAGGCTGGGCAACTGAGTATTGATGTGAGACCCTCAGCCCAGTCCTTGGTCGACAACTACCTGGATGGCAAAGCTCTCAAGTTCAAAGGGATGCCACTGGCAGGACAAGTGACATCTGTACCACCCTCAACCTACTGTGTGCTTGTTTATAGCTGTAGTCCCATGTCCTCTTGACTGTTCGCAGCATATAAGGCTCAGCTCCAATCTGGCATTTGACTTGCTCATTTATTTGGGCTCCTCCTGTCCCCCCAGTATCACCATGTAGCCCAGGGTTGCCTTAAACTCCCAATCCTCTTGCTTTAGCCTCGAGTGCTGCCCCGCCATGCTGTTGACCTTGAGTCTTTCCTGAGTTAGATAATTCATTTTGGGGCATGTGTAGGGTCCTCTGCAAACATCAGCTGTGGTCAAAACCCAGTAACAGGCACTGTGAAGACAAGAAACCCCTTACTCAATCTTCAGGGAGGCCATCTCCAAGCTTCAGCACCTTACTGCCAAGAAATTGGTAGTCCTCCAGGAAGAGTGACAGAGGAAGCCCAAACAAAGGTGATCCTCACATGAAGCATGAGATTGACTATGGCTAGGTGGAACCAGTGGCCCAGGACCCTAGAGGGAGGCTTGTGACAGCCCACGTCACTGAGGCAAGGGCCCAGTAACAGCCACTCTAGCCTGTCTGCCTCAGTCTACTTTGAGGTGTGTAGGGGGCAGTTAAATGCCTCTAGATGGGATGGGAAGACAGCAGTGGTAAGCTGTGCTCTGCGAGACTGGCTGGGAACAGGAAGTGGCCACTTTGGTTTCCTGGCCTGCTGTAACAAGCTCCCACCATCTGGGTAGCTTTGACAACCACAGGTTGGAGACCTAGCTGAAAGTCTACAATCTGGGCAGGTTGGCAGGCTGTACTCACGGAGCACTCCAGAACGTTCCTTGCTCCTCCCAAGCTCCTGATATCCAAGACTGGCGGATGCCTCACTACAACACCCCGTCCTTTCTGTCCCTTCCTACGATACAATTGTGTCAGATCAGGGCTCACATTCCTCTCCATTCACCTCACTCCACCTCGTTCACATCTACAGAGAACCTGTGGGAGAGCAAACAATGTCCTAAGGTCACAGAAAGTCACAGCATCTCTTAGGGGGATAGAGTCCTGGCCACAGTCGTGGATTGTACCTAACGGTGCTGCTGTGTAGCCTTGCTAGCCTCTGACCCCACCTGTTCCCTATCCCAGAGTCAGCCTTAACCTCGGTCTCTGGGGGGTGAGGGGGGGCTTCACAGGCACCTCCTTTCCCTGCTTGCTGTGGCAGCTCTCCTGGTCGCACTGTTCCTGCTTCTCAGGGAGACTCAGCCAGAACTCTGCTTCTGCATCCAGCTCTGCCACATAGCATCCAGGTAGCCTGGAGCACACTGTTGAAGTACTTAGCCCTCAGTTTCCTTCTCTGGCATCTCTACAAGATACCTGCTTTGTGCTGATGGCCACAGGACATCTGATCGGGAGGGCTGTCCCTGTGTTCACCTGCCTGGAGTTAATTAGGCTGAGTGGGCAGCCCCCAGTATGGCAGTCTGACTCCAAACCTTGTAGGATGCAAAAAGGCTACCCTGTACCCTAGCCACCACTGTCCTCTGAGCTGTAGATCTCCGTGGAGAAAAGAGCATGGCAAACTCTCTTGAAGGAGCTGTACAATGACCCTTACGGCTGGCCCTCCCAGTCACCCAAGAGACCACTGTTCTTGCCGTGATGACAATGAGCCAGAGAGGCCGTAGTCGGAGACTTGGCAGCAGGCACGGGATCCCCAGTCCCTGCTAGCCACCTTTTCTGGTGTGGGGAAGAATAAATGAAACACAGAGCTGATACTTTAGGCTTACTACAGGTCTAACACACCAGTTACAAAAACTTACAATGCCGAATTTTGCCAGGTGTGTTACTATAAATCAAAGTGCTAACTAAATAGGGCTTAGCTCCCTCCTGGCCTGGAAGTGCAGCACATCATCACCTAACTCCAGGCCACAAGGGGCCCAATCAAAGGCTCCTCAGGCCTGCAGCTGTGCTGCAGGATGGCCAGGCAGCTCTGGCCCTCGGCACTCACATTCCCGATCAAGTACCCAAAGTGAGGTCCCTGGATGCACTTGTTTGCAGCTTTCTGGCCGCAGGAAGTAGTGTGCACTCAGCTGTGTAAAGGAAAAGAGGAGGGGCAGCTGAGGGGAGGAACCCCATCCCAAAGACAGCTTTGTGATTCACAAAGGAGCCAGAGGCAGGAGCAGAGAAAAGGGGGAGGAGAGAGAGAGAGAGAGAGA
>LOEQ01004184.1:72788-99526 GCA_001685075.1 Bramus lutescens | reverse complement strand
GCAGGTGCCACTATGCTCAGTTGTCTGTGGTGCTAGAGATTGAACCCAGGGCTTTGCACATGTTAGGCGAATATTCTACCAGCTGAGCTACATCCTCAGGCACGTATCCATTTCCTTTCCTGAATCTGTAAGTAGCAACAATAGCCAGCATCTGAAAGTACAAGGATGCTGGCCATCCATCTTCTCTGGGTTGGGTTTTTCCCACTAAGTGCTCCAATAAATGTCACTGAAACCTGACATTAGCACGGATGTGGGAAATTGCCATTGGAGCCATACTTGACTGGCATAATAACAGCAATTTCACAATGGGCTCCCTAATATTACAGATAACTGCCTTGGCCTCATGTGTGAGTTAATAGAGCCATGGGTGTTGCTGGCTGCTCTCTCAGGAGCCTGAATGACTGGAAGTGCCTGCAGAAAGGAACTATGAGTTGTACCGATGTACCCAAAGACAAACTTTAAAAGGAATATCCAGTGAAAAAAATTAACCAAAAGTCCCACTAGAGTAGGGATAAAATCTTAATGTTTTCTAAGACCATTGTTCTAAAATCTTACAAAATGTTATTAAAAATATAATGGGACTCCTCACTGCCAGCCTTAAACTCACAGTATGGACAACAACACAGAACGATGGCAAATGAAGCCATTAAAAGCAGATTCAAGCTGGACGTTTGGAGAAACCTAGGATCTTCTTCTAATCCCAGATATATGTAAGGTTCAAATGTTTATTTACTGAGACTCCAACTGCTTTTAAAAATCAAAAAGGCAGTGGGCATGGTGGCATATGCCATTAATCCCAGCATTTGGAGGCAGGGGTAGGTACCAGGCCTGCATAGAGTACCTGTCTTTAAAAGCATGGCAAGTTGAAGTCCAGCTTGGGGTATTCCAGATTTGCACATATTAAGGCTCAAATGTGGTACTTTTGCCTGGGGACAGACATGGTTTATGAAGTTGTAGGAGAACATTTACTTACTTCCAAGGGAGTCACAAAGCACTGGTGAAGAGCCATGGACAACTTCAGGTTCTAATTCCTTGTTGCCCCAGCTCCTGGGGACACTGCAGCTTAGCCTGGCTTTCCTGTTCAGCTCAACTCTCAGGCTAAACAAACTTGAACAGTTTGCAAATGCAGGGTGAAGACCAATCATGGAACTGGTCAGTTGGGGAATGGGAGGGGATAGGGCCAGGGTCAGGGTGGGGCTGAGGCAAGATGATAGGGGATTATAATAGGAGATGAAAGCATGTTCAGGGAGACAGCCAGCATCAGGTACATGCTTTAACAAAACCAGGTTGGTTCATCTGGGGCTACAGTGTCCTTCACAGGCGTGTGCCACAGCCCTGAGTCCTGTGAGTCAACAGCAGGACAGCCCCCAGGCTTAGCCTCAGCGGCTACAGTACAAAGCCAGCACATCACATTTCACCACTGCTGAGTCACCTGATCAAAGCCACCTGTCAACCTACATTATCATGTTCTCAAAAGTTATGGACTCCTCCCCCATTAACCTCTGCATAGCCAGCTTCCAACTCTGTGTTTTCTAAAAGACTCGGCTGGCTATCACTAATGCGCAGAACTGATCTTGGTAGGAAAACAAGCTTCCCAATCAGATGAGAAGTTCAGAGTCCTTTCTTTCCCTTGGTGGCAAAAAATCAATGACGCAACTAAAAAAATATGATTGCAAATCAGTGTGTAAAGGTGGTTGCAATGCAAACCAACTGAGCTAGTGTGATCCCCAGGACACATGGAAAGGTAGCAGAGAATCACCTCCACGAAGTTAACCTTTGACCCCCACATACATGCACCCCCCCATCACATACACTCCCCCACAATAATACTTAAAAAATGAACAACTGAACACTTACACCTGGAAAGAAGATGGGGAAAATCATGTGGGACTTTCCAAGGCTTTCTGCTTCTAAGAGTTGGCTGTCCTGACCTCTGCCCATGGTGACATCTCTAATGGTGTCTTAAGCTCAGACTCACAGAGCAGCTGAGAGCACCAGCTGGGAGCACCACCCAGTGACTTGCTCTTTAAAGGACAATAATGGCTCAAACACTTGGATGTGTAAATAATTTAAGGGCTAATTAAATATTAACAGGATTTCTAGACCCTTCTAAAAGAAGAGACTAGGAGAAAGCAGAGCTCTGAAAACTGGACTAGGAAAGAAAATACCACTTGTGAGTGAGTCTTAATTAAGAGATCACTCACCATGAGCCTCCTGGACACAGGTGTGCTGTCAGGACACCCCATTTGTAGTCTGCTGTAGTTTGTCCCCCAAAGGTCAAGTGCTAAATGGCTTGCTCCCTCGCCTGGTGTACTACTGAGAGGTGGAGGAGTCCCTAGGAGGGCTGAATGGGAGAAATTAGGTCAGGAGGTGGCCCTAGAAGGGGCTACTGAGAAAACTCCTGCCCCTGTGTCCCTACCATGAGGTCCATGACTCAGCTCCAGCACCTGTAGTGAATGAAACATGGACTGAAAATGTGTAGGTGCATGTACATGTATGTGTGTGTATGTGTGAAAGCCACAGGGCAGTTTATATGTTGTTCCTGGGAGCGGTGCACCCTCTTGAGACAGTGCCTCCTAGCCTGGAGCTTGCTAGACTAGGCTCCCTGGCTACAGAGCCCAAGGGATCCACTTGTCTACCTCTCCAGCAACAGGATTTCAAATATGTGCCACTGCTCCATGGCTTTCTCATGTGGGTTCCAGAAATTGAACTCAGGTCTTTATGCATGACCTACCCCCCAGCCCGAGACTGAAACTTCTAAAACCACAAACCTATTAACCTTTTCCTTTTCGTAAGTTCATCATATCTAGTATTTGTCAGTTACAGAGCTAACACTACTCCTTCAAGTGCAGTGGACATCCTGGATCAGTTTCTCTTGCTCGCATGGAGGCAGAGTTATACCACCAAAGTTCAAAGTCAATGAACAAAGGCCACAGCAGACAGAAAAAAAAAAAGTGAAATCAAAGGCAGCTTTTAGCTGAGAAATCTTGTCCTCTCAGACTCTACACATCACGGGAAAGTCATCCCCAGAAGGGCAACTGGCAGACAATGAAGAGGTCTTAACGGAGCTTATACCAAACTCTGTCTAAAGGCAGCTCTTGCAAACAGCCGGATAATGGCATGATTCACCCATTAGATCATGCAGAATTGGTCGCTGTGTGGGAATATGCTTGGTGTGAGGAAAGAAACAGTTTGGAAAAGAGATGTTCCTGGGGCGAGTGGGTGGAGAGGAGGGGACGGGCCCCAGACCAGGCAGTGCATTTAGGCTTGACAGCTCTCTAAAAATAGAATTTGTTCTGTGTCACAGAATGACCAGTTATCAGGAAATGGACCCAAGCAGATGATCTCATCTGATTGCCTCATGCCAAAAGTTAAGGACACAAACACCATGTGGAAGCTGTTGACAATTTAGGACACCCCCCCCCAAAGACACCTTGCACCCCCTGCTGAGTTGGTAGACAGTGGATCCAGTACCTACTGCCCAACTGAGGACTGTCACACAAATGGTTCTGTGTCCACACAGCATATCATAGACACTGGTTTGGCCAGAATCGCCTAGCTTGTT
Source organism: Bramus lutescens (assembly GCA_001685075.1). Lineage (NCBI taxonomy): Eukaryota > Metazoa > Chordata > Mammalia > Rodentia > Cricetidae > Bramus > Bramus lutescens. The sequence goes on along the minus strand of LOEQ01004184.1, from coordinate 95,961 downwards.
TTTCCAAATCTTCAAATAGCAAATCAACCACTGGGTCATTCTTACTTTTTTCTTTCTGGTCAGATGCCTAGGTAGAATCACTCACTGATGTCTGCATATTTCAGGAAAGAAGCCCTTGGGCACAGATGCAACACCTTTAGCATGGAAACAGTGCTGGGATAACCCTTCACATTCCGCCGACTCTAGTGCACTGTGCTCTAAAACCCTCAGAGCGGGCAGTCTGGAACCAGAAAGCACCTTCCTAACAGATGCCATGTTATAAAGGGGGATTGGCCACACTACACCCTTTCAGCCTCTAATGGAAGTGAGCCAGCCTCAAATTACAAGCAAGAGGTTTGAAGTACAAACTCATCTGAGCAAAAGGCCAGGGGGTGTAAGAGAAGAAAGACACTAGAGGAAGCCGAGTCTCTCTTGGTTTCCTGGCTTGGGACTGACCCTTAACCAGCTGTTTAAAAGGTCAAATTTGCAGTATTCTACCTTCCTCTCTGATCTGCCCTTGCCTTCTTTCTCTGAGGCCATTCCAGCTTCCATCACCATTTCTTCCATGTCTATACCTAACTCCACAAGTCCTTTGTGGTACCTAGAGGTTTCACTCCTGGTCCCATGGTGGGGGCACCAAAGCTGAGGGTAGGGGCTGGAGGGTGAGAGGAGAGGAGAGTCAGGTGGGGCACATGACACACTGGTTACTTAGTGGGGAAGAGTCCAGAAGTCCATGCCAGTCATTTGATGTTCTGAGAGCTTCCAGGCCTGACTGCAGGGCCATGCTACAAGGCAATGATAATGCAGGTAAAGCCTTGGCAACTACTCGCTGGAGGAGGAGCTGGTTTAGGCTGGGGACGCTTCCTGAGAATGGTACAATTTACAAGCTCCATAGGAGAAGTGTGCTTACAGCAACGAGAAGGCTTGACATTCAAGCCATGAGAGAAGAGATGGGCCACATCTGTCCCCTTCCCTAGTACTGTGCTTCATGCTGTGAAAGGTGGGGTCTGCCAAAACAAACCAACCAACCATGAAAACCACCTCTGTTGTGTCCCTGTATTCGTGAAATCACTAGAGGGAAAGACAAGTTTGGAGGAAAATGCACCAAAATGTTAACAATGGCTTTGTTGAGGTCTGGCTTGCTAATTTTGACCTTATTTTTATGTATTTTCTAAACTTGCTTTAACATGCATGTACTGAGAGGGAAAAAATAAAAGAAAATCTGAAGATAAACACACAGCACCTGGCGAACCACACTGCTGGCTGACTGCCTGGAAGCCAGGCTGGACTGCATCTGTGACTGGACAGAATGACCTCCCACTGATGTCCCTCATATCACCACGGCCTGGCAGGTGCTCCGAGCCACCTCACGTGAACACCTGAGTTCCCTAACTGGGGTCAGCAGGGCTGCCAGCTCCATCCCCTGGGCCGACCCCTTGCCTGGCTTCAGGCGTCCATTGACACAGATTGCCAAGATGGCTACGGGAGCAGTGGACTTCCCCACCTCTTTAGAGAGGTTTTATGGGGAACCTCTTTAGGGACTGGAGTTCCAAGTAAACTTGTGTTGTCAGAACTGCTAGGAACCGTGAGGTGAAAAGGTGACAGCGAACTTGATGTCACTAAAGTTCTTCTCCAAGCCTTCTGACCTGAAGATGCTGCCTTTGTTGAAGCCACTGGAACTGGCATTGCTAGGATACCCACTATTTCAAAATCCTTCACAAATGACCTCTGGGAAGGGCTCCCATGTCCTCAGAAGCACTTTGTTCTTGAAGCTCTGCCTGTGAACTGCTGGGTGAGGTGTAACCCACCCTTGGTGACTACATCAACCTCCCATCTGGGTAATTTGAAAAAAAAAATGGGCACAACCCACAGCCCTTTTCAGTCCAAGCAGGTCAGTATTCCTGCATCTTTCTAAGGCATGTACTTAGACAGAGATGGCTCTGTTGGCTGCTACAAAGAGCCAAGAAGAAAGGACTACAGGGTGTGATTAGGAGGCATGATGGCAGGGACTTCACCTCACCCCTAGATGAAGTACCCTGTCTCCACAGCACTGACCTCGGGAAAACTGCCCCCTTCTAACTAGCTGGCTTCCACCTAAAAGGCATGTTATTTAAACAGAAGCAGGGCGCAACTGAAGAAAAAGTGTGTTGATCTGCGGGGGGTAGGGGAGCATGTGCTATTTATCTTCTGATCCGTTTTAGACATAGTCAAGCCACCAACTCTTACAAAAGTCAGGAGACACCAGTGGGGCCTAGGAAAAGATAAAATGCAGAAGTGGCGTGACCTTAGCAATGAGCTTGAATGCCCAGCATAGCTCACCTGCCATACCAGTGAGGCAAAATGCAGTCTGCGCCAGCTGTGTGGACGTTGGATCATCTGGCTAGTGAGCACAGAGGAGGGGCCTAGCTGGGGTTCACCAGAGCATAGGGTGTAGTTCCAGGCTTAGCAAGTTTCTTGTTGCTGAGACAAAGTCACTTGGAGAGAGGCAGAGCCCATGGCCCCAGTTGGATCACCTCATTAGTCCCTTCAAGGCCCTTCTGTCCAGCTCTCTGCTTCTCTGGAGATGCCCCTAACTAAGGAATACAATCAAGGGCTCCACAGAACACCTGCTCTCACCAGAACATGCTTCCTGTCGCATTTGGTGGCACCATGCTCTGCTTCCTCCATGAAATGAGCAAATCCTCAAAGCCTAGAAATTCAGCCCTGACAAACTAGTCACCCATCCGTCCAGTTATCTAGGAAAGCGGTGTGTTCGCTGTATTCCATGCAGAACTCCTTTGAGAGGGGCTCCTTTGAGAACTAAGACACAGTCCATGTCCACAAGTTAAAATACAGGGTATGAGCCGGGCAGTGGTGGCACACGCCTTTAATCCCAGCACACACATGGGAGACAGAGGTAGGTGGATCTCTGTGAGTTCGAGGCCAGCCTGGTCTACAAGAGCTGGTCTATAAGAGCTAGTGCCAGGACAAACCTTGTCTCAAAAAACCAAACAACAACAACAACAAAAACCATGCTATGGGCACATCCATAGGCCTTAGCAAAGGCACTGGACGGAGGTTCTTAGCAGACCCTTGGTGAGGTATCGGGGGTGGGGAAGGGGCCTATGGAAGCTGTTTGGAACAGCTGACTTCCTTCAGACTAGGCTGGGATCAGCAAGTAACAGAGCAAGATTCCAGATGGAAACCCCCAAGGAAGGGAAGCCAGACAAACATCTACAGGCATCTTGCTGGCTCTGAGATGCCATGGGGAGAGACGGTGCTAGAAAGACCCTTGCTGATGTGTAGAAGCTCAGGACCACAAAAGAGGGAGAGCAGGGGCCTAGGCGTTCAGTGAGAAAGAACGATGTGATGATTAAATACCAAGTCCCCACCCCAGAAGGCTCATGTCACATGTGGCTGCTATTCTGAGTGGCTCTGTCGACTTTGAGTGACCTAGGTGGAGGGAATGGGTCACTGGGTAAAGTGGGTGTTACTGGGGGATTAGATCATTGCCTGCCCCAGGCGAGGGGACAAGAGCACGGGGTTCTCAGAACAGCCACACAGAGAAACGACAGGCGTGAGCTGGGATGAGAGGCTCACGTCAGTGCTATGGGAAGGACTGAGCGGGCAGATCAGGGACCAGTGTTCTCAGACACTACCCCAAACCCAAGGCTGAGGGTGAATGAATGGATGGATAGGTGGTTCTATCTGCTGCTGAGCTCAGGGCCCAGGGAACACAGCTCCCTGCACTTGAGAACCCTCCTTGGGTGACCAGAATCTGATGAGCAGGTGTCTTTAAGGGGAACACACCTGCGGGGATGGAAATTCTTAGGGATCTGTGTTGCCTTGGGGGCTCCTTCTGTGGATGATGCTGGAAAGGGGACTTCTTCATTGACCTCCCCAGGTTCAAAGTGAACACGAGGGATCTTCAATGAATAGAACCACTGTTGCCAAGACCACAGGCTCCAGAAAGCTGGAAAACTCCATTTCCCAGCTCCCCAGAGGTGGCCCAGGCTCCTTTAGAGTTAAGTGCTCCTGTGAAGCCTGCTGGAGCAAATAAGTCACACCTGGGCAAGCCCGGGGGCCCCATGGGAACTGCAAGGGTAGTGTTTCGGTGGGAGAGGCCCAGGGCTGTGGCATGTCTGTCTTGGCTGCACTGCCTCCCACTGGGCTATTCCTGGCACCGATGCCAGTTTTTGCTTCTTCCTGGAGAGTCTATGAGGTCTTGGGTGCCTTCCACACCCCTGACCATGATAGGAATTCTGCACTTGCTGCTCAGGACACCAAGTCTCCACTGTGACCCTGCATGCAGTCGTGTGTGCAGAGCCACTGTAGGGCATGTCACATGGGTGTCCTACTGCAGGCAAGACTGGTGTTTCTAATGTGAAGGCTCAGAAAAAAGAGCTAGCTATCAAAATAATAATGGATGATTTTCTGAAATGTTACATGTAGGCAACTATGTAAGTCAAACTACTTTTAGGAGCAGTAAAAGCTTTGTGGAGGCTGGAGAGATGGCTCAGTGGTTAACATGTACTGTTTTTGCAAAGGGCCTGAATTCGGTCCCAGCACCCACATAAGGTGGCTCATAATCACTTGCAACTCTAGCTCTAGAGGCGTCTAACGCCTCTGGCCTATGCAGGCACTTCCACTCACACATGCCCCCATACATGAATAAAATGAAGTTTAATAGAAAGAAAACTCTGTTTTGAAAGTCCTGTCGCCCATGGGGCAGTGATGACATGTCTTCTGCTATGAAGAGTGACCCTCTTACAGAAATGCTGGACCCCCAAGAGAGGCAACAGTCACACGTTGGGACTAGACTTGGGGACAAACACTTAGAAGTCTCTAAATCCCTTTACAATACTAGAATAGGAGGCCGGCAGCCTAGATGGGCACTGTAGGGAAGGTGCGGGGAGGATCAAGTGGGAGCACTTCAGGACAGCATCAGGAACAGCCATTCCTCCCTCTGTTCGCATCCGCCCTTCTCAGACTAAAGACAGGAAACACCAAATGGGGAAATTATTTTTCATTTAAGACTCCACCCAGAACAGGCATGGTGGCACATTCCCATAATTCCCATTACTCAAGAGTATCATGAGTTTGAGGCCAGCCTGGGCAACGTAGCAAGACAAAATAAAATAAAAATAAGCAAGTAATCAGGGCTGTGGCTCAGTGGTAGAGAATTTGCTCTGGGTTCAGCTCAGGGAGAGGGAGGGTCTGCCTACTGCTACCTGGAGCTACTCTGGGGGAAGTTAATGTCATAGGCTAAATAGCACCCCTCACATTCTGAAAGCCATCGCTCAACAGCTTGACCACCAAAGTTCCCAGGAAGTGACCCCTGCGTGACCCCTATAAATACCATAGAGTCATGAGCCAGCAAGTCCAACCCTAAAAGTGTGGTTGAGGGGGAGGACAGCTGGGGCTAAATGCTGTGGACTGAGCTATCCCACGGCAGTAGACAGTCCTGCTACCCTCCACCCTCACTGTCCTCAGCTGAGGTTGCCTAGTTCCACTGTATCTCATCCTTCTCAAGAAAAATGATAACACAGAACCTATCTTACCCAGTACTAGGAAAAAGAATTGAGCACACACAGCGGGAGGCGCTAGGGAACGGTCCCACATGGCTCAGTACTCTGGTTTTAACACACAAAGCTGTAGCTACACCCTTTGAGAATCATAACAAAAAATGTTCTCCCTAACAGCTTTTCGTACACACTGAGGGAGTCTGAACTTTGGGGTAACTTTCAAATAACCAGGTCGTCTGCGTCCACTGGAGCTAACAGTCATCTGGGAGACTCCAGCCACGAGCTAGCATACACCTGGCAGCTTGCATGTACGCTGAGTATTCCACATTGTTCTCAAGCCAAGGAACTCAAGCCCTGTCCCATCACCCAGAACACTCCAGAACTCACCCCATCTGTGCATGTCTGCAAATCTGAAGTTTAAAAAGCCCCATGAAGAATAATTTTTCAGGTGAGTGGTAGAAGCCACTGATTGCTGACAGGTGGGGAGTGTGAACCACGTCTCGCTCATGACTCTCAACAGGACTTTACCGCCTCCACACCAGCCGTGCAGACAAGGACGAAATAACCACTGGAGTTCACAGCCGCCTGGGAGACATGAGCCAAATATTCCAAACAGGAACCATAAGGGAATAGGGGTGAAGGGCTGAGTGCTGATTGGTCCTATGAGAGCTGGGGACTCCCTATGACAGGAACTCCTGGCAAAGCTCCCTTCAGATTTCTCCCGTACCAGGGTGGAATCCTGGTTCTGAAGCAGAATCCCAGCTTGGACTTGGCTCTCTATTGAATTCTTTCCATGTAGCAGGCCATTAACCATGCCAGAAGCCAGCTTACCCTCAGACATCTTTGGAAGTTCCCAGAGTCTCTAACATTTCTATGTTCCCAAGGGCTCACACATCTAGCACAGTACACCTGCATGGGGGAGCACTCCGCTACCCAGCTGTCTGAATCCTCTCAGTCCCTTCTTCTGAGCTCCACTTGCCCCCAGCATCAGGCAACTGCTTAGGACTCAGCTGTTGGTTGTTTTGTTTGGTAGGAAGTTTGTCTAGTCTCTATGAGAAGACGCTTTCATGCTCATCATGCCCGCTGCCTTGAACAGGCTGGCAACCAGCAGGCATGCTCTGGATTCCAAGAACAGGACCGAATCCTGTGGTAGTGAGGCCTGAACACGCACACAGGGAGAGGAGTGATGGGTGGGGCCGCAGATCCTACACAGCAAAGGATTCTGATGACAATTCAGGGCAACGACGTGTTCTCTCTCCATCAGGGCTTCATGCACACTGGCGACTACAAAGGACTGAACGCAAAAATGATGAGAAATGGACGAGGAAACCTCTCTAAAGACCAATCTGGCAGCATTGCTCAGCTTCTGTCAGGCATCAAGATCAGTGTTCACTTCAGGTGAAAAAACCACACACAAGGCTCCAGGGGCACAGCAGGAGATGTGGCGGGGTGAGGCAAGACTATGAGAGATGGAGTTGGGAAGTTGCCATGCCATAAGAGAAGTCAGAAAACACTCCCAGGAAGACAAGGCTGCCTATCTGTGAGATGCTTGCCCCGCAAAGGAGGTTCAAGTACATGCAGAGGAACTAGGGAGTTTCCTGTTTTTGTGACCCTCTTGTGATGAAGCTAGGGGTATGCAGCATCTCCCCCACTGGTGTGTGTTGTACTCAACAGCCTGGAATAACCAGGTCCTCTCCCTGGTCCACACAGAGAAACACAAAGGAAACACGGGAACCAGAAAACAGCTCAGAGTTCTAGGGCTGATACACAACCCCCACCTTAGTCCCACCTTGGCCACCCTGGAATCAAAGCAGGAAGGGCAGATTGTCTGACCTCTGAAGGTCTTTCCAGCCTTGGACTGCTGTGACAGATTGCTACATCACAGGACAAGCTTCCTCCACACGGAAATGTATTATATAATAGGTCAATGTGTGCATGAGCTAAGACAGCAAGTGCTGTTACTAACAAATACTACCGTACTGGACTGACATGTATGGTTTCTTAGATGTGTGTATTAATATACCTTTATTTCAACAGTTATTTCCCATTAATAATTAATAAAAGAATTATAGTTATCTGTGAATAATATTGGCAAATTGGTTATTTATTTATAAACAGGATGTCTGTTTATTAAAATGTCAAGAGCATAGTACACCACCTGGCCACTCATAGTTTCCTTGTTACTTTGGTAGAAGGTAGACTGTTACAGACAAGAGGCTGGTCCCCCTGTGAGGTCTTCCAAAGAAACTGTATTCTTTGGGTATAGAATTCATTGTTTGGCCACTTAGTTTCCTCAACTAAAAACCTTTGACAAATGGTAGACTCGAATATGCTCACATCTAAGACATAAAGTTACACCCAAATGTCTCTATCCAGGGCCACAATGCAGAACAGTCAGGCTCACAGGCGGTTTAAGATGCAGGTAGGCATTCCTAGCATCAGGGACACCAGGCATGAACAGATGTGCTATTCAGGTACCAGCTACCTGGCAGCCTACATTTCCCCAAGGTATCTAAAAATGGAGAAGGCCACATGGAGCCTTGGTGAGACAGATGATTTGGATAAGCTCCATTCAAACATTTCTTTTAGGAAAATACTCAAACCTTCAAAGCCACAGCTGAAAAACATACAATTTTCAAAGTTCTCCACACTGACTCTCCATTTTTGCTGTCAAAAAAGGGGGGGGTGTCTTGACCAGTGGGCCCTACTCACTTACCTTGCAGCATGCCACGTGCCATGCTGGGAACCTTGTGTCCACAAACCCTCATGAGCCTTGGGTGCCCTCTGGGAAGCAGATAACATCAATGCTCCATCCTGGAAAGATTGCCACAGTAGCGGAACTTGTGTGGCTTGTCTGCGGGGGCGGGGGTGGCCATACAAATGGTTCCATTCCCACTCTTGCCTGGGACCACTGCTCTCACAGATCATAGCTGTAAAATGCTAAGCTCTTGGTACAACAGTGAGGAAATTAATCCCTGGGGAATGAATCTAATGTGAATATTTCAAAGATGAAATGTGTGGAGAAGCCAAATTTTCTTAGAGAAATGGAATGAGTCCTCAGCTAGGAAGGGGCAGTGGTCCTGTTGGAACATCTTCAGCATCTATTTAAAACAGTGACATCATATATATGCAATCTGATTTGTCTTCCCCATAGAGTAAGTTCAGGAGGATGGGTACCGTGCCCATCTTCTCTCCATGCATCGCCAGTGCCTGGTCATGTGGTAAGTGGTATGCAAGAAATGAAAGAATGGGCTGGAGCAGGAGAAAGAATGCATCCATTAGAAGGGTCAGCAAAGGAGGGCAGAGAACTGAGGAAGCTCCCTAGGACCCATCCAGGTCATGGCCAGAAGGGGCTTCCCCATAGAGATCTATGGGCTGCCGGCACAGACCTCCTTGGGGCTGCAGAACAGGCAGGCTGTTCACACTCAGATGCTCTGGGCCTTGCCACTGTTGGTTTCCCTGGAAACAGGCTGCCTTTCTGATACAGCTGTGGCCATGGCAAGTTAGGCAGGTAAAAGAAAGCTTCTGTGGGACATCCTTGGAGCCATCCCATGGCTGCTCCTACATGAGCCTCAAACCTCCAAGCTGTAAGATCTGCTACTACTTTTTCCTAGAACCCACCTACTTTGCAAGGTTGTTCTAAGGATGTAGAAGTAAAAAGGCCGACACTTGGTGGGCTCTGTAAGTCATTTATGTAACCAGTAGATGCTCTTGTCGTAATCACGTAGAGTCCTCGTAAGGACCAGGCAAGTCTATCAGGCTAAGTGCTTAACTCACAGGGAGGAGAATTGAAGGCCAGCAGCAGAGCCTTGGGACAGCTTGTGGGACTAGTGCAGGGTGGGTAAGTGGTGAAACAGCAGCAGGGCCACATTGTCCCCAAGGGCTGTGATTCTACAGTGTCTGTTGTCTCCATGACTAGAGGGCAGCTCCAGTCCCTAGTGAACAAAGGCTGGAGTCAGCACCCAGCGATGTACCTGACACAGGTGCACACTGCCCTCCCCAAATACCAGCAGCCCCCATGACAGGTGCTAGAGCAGGGCTGAGTCTAGAGACAAGGGAGGAACCAAAGGCTGCAGGCGGTGGCGAGAAGGTGATTGTGCAAGTCCAGACCCCCTACCATTGCTTTCTGCTCAGAGTCAGAGGCAGGGTGGGTTAATCCAACGAGGGGAGCTTTGCTCTCGCCAGACTTCAGTTATGCACATCTGCCACTTTGCTGTGACATGTTTGCCCTGCGGTGGCAGTCCCGCTCCAAACCATAGCCACGACACAAGATGTAGTCCGGTCACAGGATTGAGCCCTCACCCAACCTACCTTTTCCAACAGTCAGAGCGACCCAGTGGCATACGGTGAACCTCATATTTTTCTTGGTTTATAGTAATGGACAAGGAGATAAAATGGACATTTAGAAATAGGTATATGGTGGGGAAGTTGCATTCATAAGCACGCGTGCGCGCGCACACACACACACACACACAAACACAAACACACACACACACAAAACCAAGGAAGTTTTCTGGCTGAAAAGAAAGTAGAACATACCCCCAAAATCAGACACTGAATTTGTAACATCAAATCTAGGCAAATTCAGAACAGAGAAAGGCAAGTCACATTGTGCACATTGGTGTCTGAGCTTTTCACCCAGAGAACTGTAAATCATGCATGCATATACATACCCGACTTGGGTACTGTCTCGGTACGGCAGCACGGAAAATATACTACAGAAGGATCTTCTGCCACTGATAAGGACTATTCTAAAAAGTAAAAACAAAAAACAAAAAAACAAACAAACAACTAAATGCAAAGACTCCAAATTAAAAAAACAAAACAAACTTAAAATAAGTTCTACAGCAAATTAAGCATTCATGGAATTCACAGCAGCTTTTGCATACTCCCGCACATCCTCCAACAGATGGCATTCTGCTCTTCTTGCAAAACACAAGGCTCAGCACAGCAGAAGTTTGCTGCCTTTCCCCACCCAAATATTAGCACGTGCAAGACCAGCCATACGTGAGAGGTGCTGCTGGGGACGTGAGCTGTGCAGACAAGGCGGAGCAGACCGCACTGAATCTTGGGTGGCCAGCGCAGGCATGGTCAACACCACATCAGGACTACTGATTTCTGCCCCACAGTAAACAATGTGAGGGCAACTGTGCCCAGAACCGTGAGTTGGAAAGCTGTTCAGATCCATTACCATCGTAAGCTTTTCATATTCTGGCAACATGTTAGGTTCTGAGAACAGACTGAGGGAACAATTATATAATCAGTCTTAGCCACCATCACTGCTATAAAGAATCTACTGGAGTGATTCTGCACGATGTTCTTACGCAATCAAAGCCACTTGAAAAAACATTGAAAATAAAAACAAAACCCCTCAAAGCACTTATCCTGCCATCTGAGACTAACTTTTGCCAAGGGGAATTGCTTGTGAAAAAAAAAATAAAGAAATGAGTGGAAGAAAATAAAAATTATTCTTTTTGGCACAAGGTCAATACAGTTCACATATGGAGTTATTTACTTTTCAAATTTCCTTCAGTATTATACAATGTTACAAGCAGGGAAAACAGCACTACTGAGTGAATCAGAGTTTGGAGATCTTAACCTTGTTTTGAAACTGTGATGTTAAATTGCCCACAGCCCTGGGATGAAGTCAGCCCACACTGCTGGCTGGCCCTGCTGCTTCATTGTAAGTGATATGGTTTTTCCCATGTGTCTTACCATGTCTGCATGCTGAGTACTTGCAGGGCTTCACCTACTGAAAAAAACCAGTTTAATCCTGTGTCTTTACATGCTATTTCTTCAGTCTGTGATGTCCTGCTTAGGCATACTCGGCAAACTCCCACTGAGTCTTTAAAACCTAATTGGGAAGTCACCCCACCACCAGGTGAGTGGAGCACACTGGGGGAGACAGGCTCCTAGTCACTTGTCTTCTCTTCTAGAGGGCAAGACTAAGGGGTCAGCACCGGGCTGTTTCTCTACAGATGTGTACCCAATGTGTCTGACACAGTCTGGATGCAGAGAAGCACCTAAGCACCCATCAAGGAGACCTAGAACTGTAGCTCTCCATTGGTCCTATAATGGTTCCTATTTGTAGGGACAAAGAGGATCAAGGCAATGCTCCCAGCTCCTGATACCAACCTTGTCACCTTGTCTCTCTTTTGAGCCTTGATTTCCCCATCTAAAAAATGGTACTGAGTTGGGCATGGAAGCAGATACCTGTTTTCTCAGTACTTGGGAAGCAGAGGCATGAGGATCAGGCATCCAAGCCCAGCCTTGACTATACAACAAATGGAGACTAATATAGGCTACACAGGATCCTGTGTGAAGAAACAAAACATAAGTGAGTGAATTAATGAATGAATGAACAAATGAGTGAAATGGTGTAAAATTAGTAATGATCTTATTGGGAAGTTGGAAAAAGAAAATGAGTTTGTGGTAGAAAAACCCTTGGGGCATTGCCTGGCAGACCCGATGCATGTTAAATATGATTCATCTTCAGTGTAGATAGGCTTCTTGGGTGGAGCTGCATTTAGCATCTCTCCAGACCTCAGTGCGTCTAAGAGGAAGAAAGGCAAAGCTGGAGGCAGCTGAAAGAGCGAACATGGGGCCCAAATGACGTAACACACAGAGCTCATTAGCTGTCAGACCCAGTGTAAACAGGGCGAGGGCCAAGAGTGTCACACCTGAGTGGGCCTGAGTCAAATACATCACACTTGCTGGACTGTTACACATGAATCCCAGAGATAACTTCCAACATGGTGTGTCTGTGCACATTTACTTGCACTGACACAATAGTGACTGAACGATTATGTGCCAGGAACTAAATGCTGGAGCCAGTAAGGCACAACTAGTGAAGGACTCACTGAAGGTGAGCAGGTGTGGCAGCCCCAGATATGAACCTGAGCTCTTCCTGGCCATGAATTCATCTCCCTAACTTTGTATAAGACCTGCCTTCAGGCACTTAGCTGGTCACCCATGGCCTCCTGGACACCAACGAGCCTGCCTTTACCTATGTATTCCACAGTAGCTTTCTAGTCCTGCCTGCAGGTCACCGTGAGAATGGCCGATCACACACTACCACCATCAGAACTGCTGGAGCCACAGAAGCTCCACCCTCCACTCTGCTCCGCCTTGACCCTTGCTCCCCACACCCCCAGTCACTCAACACCAGCGACCCTGAAACACAGAGGAAAGAGGGCGTTGACCAAACTCAATGGTCTTACTACTGCGGCACCTTCCTTGTTACTAGTTCCGTCTCTCTTTCCCACACACCAAATCTGTTTGGACATCTTTAATAGAAGAAGAAAACGAGAGACAATCAGTGCCAAGTGCAATCCAAGTCTTCTGTCTAACATTTCGCCCACAAAGGCGCCCAGCAGGAAAAGGGCTGTATTGTTCTATGAACTGAAGGTGCACTCTGGGTGTTCCTCACTATTAGGTATAGGAGATATTGATACCATGGATCTCATTCAGAAACTTGTGTTACTGTATTAGTGAGCCAAGTTTAGCAACCAGGAACACGGACTGTTCCCAACAATTCCACTAGGGTGGGTTTCTCCTTGGCCAGTCTGGAGAGAGGAACTCTGTATTTTTGAGTCGCTCCTACTGTTTCTGGGCTCAACCTTCCCATGGACTCTGCTCTGGACGGTGACCAGAGGAAGAAGCCATGGCAGAGACCTGCATGGTAGACCCATAACAACATCATCAACATTGCCACTGGAGTTCCTGGGAACATGTCTTTCACATTTCCCGGAGTGGATGTGGCCTCCAGCAGGGACTTCTGGCCTTAGCCAGAAGAGGCAGGCAACAACAAGTCCAGAATGAGACTCCTCATGCAAGCAACTCTAAGGCATGCCAGAACCAAAAGGCTCATGGGAATGTGCAGGTTGGCTCTGCTCTCAGGAGCCATCCATCACAAGGGAGATGCCTTAGAAGAAAATCCAACTTGTTTGCCTCCTTCGAGGGTGTTTGCTCTTTCTGAGAGAATTAAGTTCAACACTGGTGGTCATGAATGGCATTAGACAACCACATCCATTTCCAGTGGGCTCTGAACTGAACACCTCCCACCGCAGATGCTACCTTCTTCACACACGGCACACAAAAAGCTTAAACGATCTTCCCCATCTGGGACATCTAACACTATACTGAAGTCAAGATGTCCCGAAAGCTTATTATGATTTTCAATAGTGGAATTAATCCCAGGAAGATGGGTCTATGAGGAAGCAAAGGTCGCATTTCCATATAAATGTCTCCAGAGAAAAGAACAAAACAGCTAAAGAGAAGCCTCTATGGGGCTGTGGGTCAGGCTGCCTCTACACACAACGTTTTCTAAAACCTTCAGGAGGTTCCGAGCATGCCCAGCAGCCCGGGACAGGCTTAGGTTTCTTATCCACAGAGGATCATGCCCATGCTCTTGGGAAGTACAGCCTCTCAGAGGGGATCACAGAGGATCATGCTCATGCTCTTGGGAAGTACAGCCTCTCAGAGGGGATCACAGAGGATCATGCCCATGCTCTTGGGGTGTACAGCCTCTCAAAGGGATCTTTCAACTCTACACACAAACTTTCCATGGCCATGCTTTTTCACGGAATTTGCTTTCACACCCTCAGTGTTGGCAACCTTGTATATCACCACCCAGGATCTTTATGTGTTGCTTGATGCCAAAAAACATCTTTTTGTTCCTTTTCCTTGAGGAGTCTCCTGATCTTGAGAAATTTCATCCTTATTCCATAACAGCAGAGAAATATTCCATAAGGATATTAAAAATGACAAGCAGTTCAATGGTGTTAAAGAAACAAATATCACACTTGTAACAATGGGGGCAGTGTTACAATGTAATAGCGTCTAAACACAGTCCAGGGCTATATCAAGATCTGAACATATGCAGATACACATTTTCCAAATTCATTCTTTCCAGGCCTAGGAAGTGCGGCGGGAGCTCCTTCCACTCCTTCAGCCAATAGCCGCTGAGATACCAGCCCACTGGGGCGTGGTCTCTTTGTCTTGAAAGAGGCGGCAGCCCTCTGCTCGTGCTCTCTTGCTCCAGCAACTAGACTCCTTTCCTGGCTGTCCTGTAGGATGGTGTTCTGTAAGTTTTTCCCCTCAAATAAATAACCCTTTGAATCCAAACTGGTGTGGGATTGTTTCGCCCTTTAGGGAAGCAAGAGAAAATAGTGACAACGGTGGTTGTGTGCGCTGACCTGTGGATACAGCCCTGTGTGGAGTAGGGACCGTACTGTGTGCTGACCTGTGGATACAGCCCTGTGTGGAGTAGGGACAGTACTGTGCGCTGACCTGTGGAGTCCCAGCCCTGCCCTCTGTGGATACAGCCCTATGTGGAAGCAAGGATTATCAGACATGGCTGGGTTAGGATGAAATGCTGCACTGAAGCTGGTCTCACGTGCTGGGTCTTTACAAGAAAAGAGTGATCTATGGACACCTGGACATGCACGGAGGAAGAGATCATGTGACTATGAGACAGAGATGAGGTGATGCTGCTGAGGGCTGAGGATGCCTAGGACTACTGCCAACTGCAATGATGAAAGAAGTTCTGCCTCTGGAGAACATGGTCCTGCATGCCAAGCCTCCAGAAATGACAGAATCGTCTGTGTTGTCTTAACCACCCAGCTCTGGGTGCTTTGTAAGGCAGCCCAGGAAATGAATATGGCTGCCATTTGGTTTTGTTCCTTCTGGCTGGATCTGTGCCCCCACCCCACCCCGGGTAGATCCTCTGAGCACACACTGTGCTTGCTGTGCCTAGAGGAGCTCAAAAAACCAGCATGGTGTCTGGAAAACCCAGTCCCTTCCCAGTTCCACTCAGACCGCCTTTCCCACAGCCGCTCCTTCCTCCGCTCACAAAGCTCAATTAAAAGCGGGAAGGACTTGACCCCTTTCTCTTGTGCCTGAAGCTGGCAGTTGCATAATGAGTGTTGAATGAACACTGCCACAACAACAAGAAAATGTTCTTCTGTGCCCCATTTACACGCTCGCTAGCCACTGGGGCACAAGTTCCCTCCTTTACGTCGTCACATACCCTCTCCATATTGGATGGGCCACTGAGGACAAGGGCAAAGCAGAAGTCTATGGGGCTTCCAAGAACATTCTTCACAAAGCAATAATGTGCCCATCCAGCCAGAAATGGGATAGAGACTGTTTCTGTGTGGGGAATTGGCAGGAAGAAGGAGCCCTGAGAAAGGGTGCTGGAACCCTACTGTGGTGTGCACAACTAGCCTGGTGTGAGTGTTCGGTACCTGGGGCAGACTCTAGAGGGGCATGGGATTCTAGCAGGGAAGAATATTGGGACTCAGGCAGTGATGTGGAGCTACAAGGACCTCAGGAGCCCAGGCACTGGAAGACAGCTGGTCCGGGCTAAGAGGATGATGCACTGAAGAGCTAAGCTAAGTGTCCCAGTGATTCCTGCAGTAGAGGTGTCAGTTTGTTCCTCTATTTCGGCAGCACCTCCACCGCAGCGCCCTTCACTCCTAAGGTAATTCTACCACTTCCCAGGTCCTTAGTACCGCTAGGGAGGTGAAGCTTATCTTGCCATCTAGGGAGTGGCAAGAGGCTTCTGAGAAACAAGCTAGCTGATCCTCCATCCTCCTTCTCTCTTCAACAGACACTTTCTAAGCACACCTTCCAGCCAGGCATTGGACGATGCCTTGGGGATCTGAGGAATGATGCGGGCAAGAGCCCTGCCCCCAGGAAGTTGACTTTTGGGTGGAAGACTGATTGACACCCTGACACAGACACAGGCATTCTGTGATAGGCAAGTAGAGGGTACTGCCAAAGGACATCCAAACTAGATGAAGGTAGGCTGCCAGAGGAAGTGACCTGTGGGCGAGTGACAATCAGCCTAGGATGAAAAGATCTGCTAGTGGAGGGAGCGGCCCTGGGGAGATAAAGACAGAGCTAAGAGAGCTTAGAGAGCCAGTGTGGAGAGCAGAATTGCCTCTGGCCACCCGACCTGACTGCAGCGTTCCCACTTAGGGCCAGCACACCTGGCTGGAAGGCTCACCACATCGAGCGGGGCCGTGACACTCAGTTTTATGGATGCTCCGTTTCTAATTAAACTTGTCCCGTAAAGACTACAAAGATAAACTGGGTATGAAGGCACACTCATGTAATCCCAGCACTCTGGAGGCTGGGGTACAATTACTGCGAGTTCAAAGCCAGCCTGGAATACACAGTGAGTTTAAGACCCACTTGGGCTACATTTACCCGAGTGGTTTAAACATCAGGATTTCTCTCTCAGTCTTAGGGCCAGAGGTCCAAGATTTAGGTGTGGAGAGGGCCGTGCACCCTCTGAAGAGAATCCTGTTTCCCAGGACAGCTTCCAAACACAGGGCTTACTAAGGCCAAGTCCTCCCTGAACAGGGTCTGCTTCTTAAGGCCATCACTCTCACTGGACTATGCCCTCAAATCAATGACCTCAGCTTACCCAATTACACACACAAGGGCTCGGTTTCCCACCCTGAGGGATATGGTTAGGGTGTCAACACATGAATCAGGAACCCACCAGCCCAGGACAGTGAAGTCTGGGGATACTGAACACAATGTCAAGTTAGTCTCCTAGGAAAACTAGCTCCTCTAGGACAGCACTTGGAGCCATAATAAGTGTGGCTCTGGCCTGAAGCTGCTGGCCAGAAGTAATTATAGTTTTTCCTCTGAGCAATATCACCTCACTGGCCAGTACCAAAGCCTGGCCTTCCCCAGCTCCAGGCCACCTGGAACAAAGGAGAGGATGGACACTCACCATCAGCAAGAATGGTAGTGTGCACCTGCAATCCTGGCACTTGGGAGGCAGAGGCAGGAATAGTCTAAGGATTCCCATTACTCCGCGGGACAATCATGAGGTCCAGACTGACTGGTCTGGGCTGCACAGGTGGTCTCCACAATAATACAATGACCTGATCCACCCAAGAAAGATTTGGTTCAAATGGAACTGGCTCCCACCTAAAGCTGGCCGTCCTCTGTGATGGGAACTGGTTCCCACCTAAAGCTGGCTGTCCCCTGTGACAGGAACTGGTTCCCACCTAAAGCTGGCTGTCCTCTGTGATGGGAACTGGTTCCCACCTAAAGCTGGCTGTCCTCTGTGACGGGAACTGGTTCCCACCTAAAGCTGGCTATCCTCTGTGATGAGAACTGGTTCCCACCTAAAGCTGGCTGTGACTGGATTCTTGCTTCTTATAAATTTCTAGTTGAAAACAGCAACAAGGACCTACAGGCAGCAAAGACAGGCAGACACACATACTCACACTTACACACTCACTCTCACACACCACAGGGAAGCCATATCACAATTATGCTTTCTATAGACTGGTTTTGTTTGTTTTGGGACAGTGTCCTGCTATGTTGCTCAAGCTGTCCTCAAATGACCCTCCTATGTCATCCTGGCAAGTCACTTGGAGTAGAGGCATGCATGTCTGTGCCAGGAATCTGTAATGTTCAGGGACTTTTAAAGACAGGCTGGCCTGGACCTTATGATCCTCACACCTCAGTCACTTGAATGGAGGGACTACGGTATCCCCACCACACTCAGATGACCTCCATGCTTTTTTTTTTAAAGCATACTTTCTTNAAAAAAAAAAAAAAAAGGAAGATCAGTGCATCTGTTAGGTACTGAGTGCCAGCTAAGGGCCAGCCTTCTTCCTCCTACCATTCACCAGCACTGGAGGCAGTCACAGGGAACACTGCAGGCAGGGGCTCCTCTAGGCTGGGGCTGCTGAAGATGAGCGGTGAGCACGGACAGGGATGGAGGTGTCACCCATTGCCTCCGCACGTGGCGGTGACAGTGAGATCTAGTCTATTCATGAGGACAGAATTCTGGGAAGACACACACCATCTACAGAGTAGATGGATTTGCTCCATCAAGAAGGGGCGGTGCCATCTTCTTTGGAGGCTGTCAGGTGGCTTGTAGGTTTTGAAAAGTGCCGCTTCCTTGAACTCATTTTCCCAAACTGTGTTAGTCTTGGGGTTAGGATGAAGAGATCACAAGCCAGGTCTTCATGTTTTTCTGACCAAGCTGCCCCTTCCCCTCCAAAACTTTCTGGTCCACAAAGGAAAAGCCACAATGTCATTTAAGCTCCTGTTCTCCTACCCCCTTATTCTAATAAGCTGATAAAAACCGGGTCCTTTTAAACACTTTGAAAGTTCCTCTCACAGGACACAGTGGCAGAGAGCGTTTCTTGATCTTTCACAAAAAAATGATTCTCAAAGCAGTCCCATCAGGAAATGACACTTTCAGGGCACCGTGGCAGCTACACTGGGCAGCAGCTAGGCACTCAAAGCCAGCCAGCTTGGGGCTCCACACAGGTGCTTACGGCACTCAAGGGCTGCAAGCACCAAGAGGCGAGGTCTATCTTTCCTAATAGGACTGTGCAGGTGAGAAGTCACGATAACCATGTGCTCAGTGTGGGAGCCTGTCACTCTGCGGGCTCAGTTCCGCTTTCCCAGCAATGAACTCCCAAGGAGGCAGCAGATCCTTGCTCCTGTGAGGCTGTGAGGGCCTGCTACTGTCCCAGTGCATCTATACCTGACAGAGACTCTTGTTTAACCTTTGCCCTTCGGTGCACAGTAGGACACTCAGTGAAGATAGAACTAGCAGGAGCTGACAGCTCCTCTGGCAACCACCCCGGCCCAGGGCGTTCAGGTATTACAGCATGGGGCAACTGGCCACCCTTCTTTCTCCACAAAGGGCCATCTCATCAAAAGGCTGGCACACATGTCTGCAGATGGCTTTTTACAATTTCAAGTTGTTTTAAAACTTCACATCGAAATGAGTTCACTTTAAGGAGACCTTTTACACCACTCTATAGTTTTTGACAAAGGTCACTCTAAGTGACCCCTACTATTTGTCCTTGGCTTCTGGTTGCCTTGACAAAGCCAAGCCAGACCATATCCTCTTGCCTCCATTCATGAAGGTTCTGCATTGCCAGCTTGCTAAGTGGGCAACCCCCAGTCCTCAGGGCTCAGCTCCTTTCTGTCTTCGTTCTCACTCTGTCCCACCTTGCTGGCTTTCCTGCAGTTTCTCAAATACACCCTACATGTTCTGTCTCCACTCACTAGATGCTCCTCCTACTGACTGCCATAGGGTTGGCCCTTACCTCCGTCACACCTCTGCTGCAAGGCTTCCTATGGGCCCTCAGTATACCTCCAATGTCTCTCATTCACCACCCTGCTGTATCTCCTGGTATGTATTAAACCATTTACCGCCTGCCTCTCTCCAGCTAGGCTCTGACTCCTAGATGCAAGACCGTTGTTTTGTTCATGAACTCATCCTATAAGACCTACACAGAGCAGTACCAGCAGGATGCATTGAATTGCATTGGATGAACTGCACACATGCACTACTGCATCCTGTGCAGTCAGTAAACTGCTAACTAGAAAAAGGGAGGTGAAATTTCAATGCAATCACCTGACTGCAAAACATATTCCCTGTATTGAAGGGGGCGGTGGGAGGGGAAAGCTGCACACTACAGCTTGTGATGGTGGAGTGCAGAACGAGCTCCACTGACTCCTCATCCTTTCCCTTTTAAGTGTGTGTTTGTGTGTGGTGCATGCATTGAACACGGAGGGCATGTGCTAGGAACGGAGGATATCACATGTCATTAGCAGTCATGGCTTTATCCCCTTGAGACAGGGCACCTCACGGAACCAGAGGACACTGTTTTGACTAGGCTGGCCATCTCTGAGGCCTCTGGATGCCCCTACCTCTGCACCCCAATGATGGGAATATAGCTAGGAGCAATCATACATGAATTTGACATGGGTCCTAGGGCTCTGACTCAGGTTCTCATACTTAGTATACAAGCACTCTTGCTCCCATACTTAAAAAGGATTTAGGAAAAACTGGCTCAAGTAAACATGTATGAGTGGTGTGAGCAAAACAAACAGCATCCAGAATAGACTGTGAGAAAGGAGACAAAGTCAGACTCCCACAAGGGCACCTGGTGTCCAGGCGCAAGGGGCTTATTTCAGGAAGCTGACTATCATGGGCCACTCTGGTACAAGCTAGCATCCTAAGTAAGACATGACACTCACGTCAGCCACAATGTGACTGTTGGGACTGACTCTAACTGGATACAAAAGCCATACCGTGTATCAGTATGGCGAACATAGGCCATACTGTGGTTAAGTCAGCATCCTGTCCACCTTAAGGCCGACAGCCTTTCACATGGCATCTCGTCTATACCACAGCTGATAACAACTTAATCGCATCTATTCTTGATAAACTTGATCTCGCTGAACTAGGCCCAGTACTTCCAGCCGATGAAGCAATTGTACCTCGGTTCCCGACTATTCCAGACATTCTCCACTCTGGTCCTGTGCGGGCTGGTCACGAGAGTCATAGCTTAGTGTCCCATCTCTGTTCCACATGGCAGAGCTCATGCTTACCACACGCCGGTCTACTCTAGGCCCTATGGCGGAGGGTGAGCAACCAGCTAGCAAACCGGCCATGCACACACACAGGGCCAGCGCACACACACAGTGCCATGCACACACAGTGCCAGTGCACACACACAGTGCCAGTGCATACACACAGTGCCATGCACACACACAGGGCCAGTGCACACACACAGGGCCATGAACACACACAGTGCCAGTGCACACACACAGGACCAGTACACACACACAGGGCCAGTGCACACACACAGTGCCATGCACACACACAGGACCAGTGCACACACACAGTGCCAGTGTACACACACAGGGCCATGCACACACACAGTGCCAGTGCACACACACAGGGCCAGTGCCCACACACAGGGCCAGTGCACAGCTGCCTCTCCATTCCACCCACTGGGATTTGCTGTAATGAAGAACAGCCTCACATTTTGCTGAAATCAAGAAATGCAATGTCTACAGCACTCTCCTAATTTACTAACCTAGTTATTCCATCAATGAGGAAATGAAGCTAATTAAACAAGACTTCTCAGTGCACTCATGTGGTTGGCTAGGAACCTCCACACTCTCTTCTAAAACACACACCATCTGTTCCTTGTCTCTGCCAGCCACAGTCGGAGGCCTGTTGGGCTGATAATTAAAGTTTACCCTCTGCTACCATCACAGACTCCTTTAGACTTTCTTAAGGTAATGCTTGGTTGGCATTAGGCTTAGAACTTTAAAAATTCTTCATGGTGTACCGAAGATCATTTCATATTGTTAATTCTTTCCATCCCCAGATTCTGGTCCTGGAGCTGCAGCTCCGCTCCCACGATCTCGTTACTAGGTTTGTCAGTGTGCGTGAGTACCTACTGCGTGGCTGGCACACTGAAGCTACAGCTCCGCCCATGACCTCGTTACTCAGTTTGTCTGGTGTATGTGGGTGCCTACTGTGTGGCTGGCACACTAAAGCTGCAGCTCCGCTTCCACAGCCTTGTTACTCAGTTTGTCCAGAGTGTGTGAGTACCTACTGTGTGGCTGGCACACTGCTTTGTTTCTGTGCTTTCCAGTTCTATTTGAGGAGGCTGTGCCAGCAGCTGACCTTTAACCCTAACAAGTACATTATTCTTCTCTTCCTCTGAAAGGGTTTTTTAAGTCCTGTCCCTATTGCCAGTGTTTTTTATTTTATCTTAGCAAAATATACAGAAAATGTAAAACATGTCATTAGACAATTTGTCAGTACAATTTGGGGTGACAGCGTCTAGTCACAGTGTATGCACACGTCACCCCAAGCTCTGTGCCCTCTCCTTGTGACCTGTTAACCTCACCTATTTTCTGCCTCTCTGAATTCACTACACGTTTCATAGAAATGTGGTTCTACAACATCTGACCTCTGTATCTAGTTTAATCCACTCACACCACAGCTTTTCTTAAAGTTCAGATTAGCTGCACTGGGTGCCAGTCGGCCCTTCGCATGGCTGGAGAACGCCCCTCTGAGTGTAACCATGCTCGGTTTCTGCTCTTCTCCAGGCCTTGGTTACCATGAAGACCGCTGCCCTGGTGCACAGATGCCTGGCTGGACCCTTCTTTTCCGTTCCTGTAAGCATGTGCCTTGCAGTCTGTTACAACCACTTGATGCTCTGCTGATTGAGTGACTTCCAATTTGTTTCCCATGGCAACTAGACCACATCACAGTCCCACCTGTGCTGCAGGGGATGGACAGTCGGCTCTCACATGATTAAGAGGTGTGCAGTCACACAGCTGGGCTGCAGCTCTGCCTCGCTCTTTTCAGTATTTGCTCTGTTGGCTACCAGGGTCCGTAACTTGCTGGTTTAAAGCAACAAAGCTATCACCTTCTAATTCTAGTGCCAGCCACTACTCTGGGCCTGCAGGCACCTGCACCAGGCAGTCTCCGCTGGGGCTGTGGGAAGAACTGGTTTGACTGTCCTTTTAAGCTGCTTGTGGTCACTTGCATTCCTTGTCTTTAGCCCTATTTCTGCCTTTAAAGCCAATCAAGGCAAGAAAATGTCACATCCCATCATAGATTCCCTCTTCCGTCTTGAAGGACTTTGATTATAAAGGCCTCACCTCCAACTTGAAGGTGAACTCTCATTAGTAACCTCAAAGTCTCCTTGAGATGCAGCTGTCCCATGCTCAACAGGTATGGGACAAAGAGGGAGACACCTTAGTGGTGAGACGCTATTGTGACAGCTACCTGTGTTCACAGGTGTGTCGGAGGACACCTTAGTGGTGAGACACTATTGTGACAGCTGCCTGTGTTCACAGGTGTGTCGGAGGACACCTTAGTGGTG
>LOEQ01004184.1:0-14278 GCA_001685075.1 Bramus lutescens | reverse complement strand
GCTGGTATCTCAGCGGCTATTGGCTGAAGGAGTGGAAGGAGCTCCCACAACAAATATCTTCATTTCTTTCCTTGGTTTTCCCTGGGACTTCTGGGATACAATACAACAATCGAATAAAATGAGAAGTTGAGGGGCAGTAAATGAAAAAATAAGTCGCTGGGTAATCAGAGCCCCAGAAAGCAGCTTATGAAATGTGACTTGTAACTCTCATCCCCATATTTCCTAAACGCCAGTCCCTTGCCAGGTTCTCCTCTAGATTCTGTGACTTCTAGGACAGGTGAGAAGTGGGCCTCTCCTGAGCTTCCAGTGGAGAAAGTCGCTGTCCGCGCTGTGATGCCTTCGATACTGAAGAGCAAGGGACGAAGAAAGCAGGGGAGCGGAGAGCCCCATGCCAGCCTCTGGCGCAGCTCCTAGAACAGCGCTTTCAGCCTCTGAGCCTCTGCACCCAGGCCACTCTTCAGCACAGGACTTCTGGTTTTGGTTTTCAAGACAGGAATTCTCTGTGTAGCCTTGGCTGTCCTGGAACTTACTCTGTAGACCAGGCTGGCCTTGAACTCAGACCTTTTAATGAACTCAATAAAGGCTTGCACCACCACTGCCTAGTACAGGACAGGGCTTCTTAAACGCTTCCACTTCACAACCCCTTTTGCCAAAGAAATTTTTATGTGACCACAGCACATAGGTATATAAAATATGTACACAAAACATTTGCTGGTAATAAGTTATGGAATTTGTTTAAAACAGTTTTGATACTCAGGTAAATTTGCCATTTATTAAAAGTGAATTCAAATTTGCACAATAACAATGTATTTAAAGTTGAACCTTGACTGATATTTGACACTGAAGGATGCAAAACCTCTTGGCGACTTACAGAGTTGATCCATTAGTGCTGAGAACAACGCTTCACGAATATACGCAGCACAAAACAACAGACGCACATCGGTTAAGGGCACTTGTGAGAACCCAGGTTTGGTCTCCAGCAACCAGTTGGTGGCTTACAATCATCCTTAATGCCAATTCCAGGAAATCCAATGTCATATACATAAGATAAATAAATCCTTATTCTTTTTAATGACAGAAGTATCTTCAGGGCCCTTTCAGAAACTGTTGAATATTCTGTCTTAATCCCAAGCCAAAATTTTTTAATGATTGTAATTGTTGTCAATTTGACTGGATTTAAAATCACCGAGGAGACATGACTCTGCACAGCCTGCGAGGGTTCCCAAAATGCTACAGAAGAAGGATGCGGGCAGCACCAGTCATGTGCTGGACGCTGCTCCATCACTCCCTGCTACCTGCTTGCAGATGCCCGTGACCAACCCCTTGTGCCCCTGTGGTGTCCTGCACGCCCTCCAGTCCTTTCCTTAAGGTTATTTCGTCAGATATTTTGTGAGCCCAGTGACAAAATAATTAATATGATTTTCTAAGAAACTCATCAGCAACCCAAACAACAATTTTTTAAACCAAATATTCTAACAGTAAAATTGGAAGATACACTGATTTGATACTATTGTGCTGAAGAATAAAAGTATGAAAATATTTAAAGTCTTTGACTCTCATAATTAAAACATTTTATTTCTAGAAGAGCAGAAAACTTTGGACGTACAATAAAAACACTTTAATACAGCTGGGTTTGGAACCACCTTTTCTTCCCAGTAGTCAGAAGAGGCAGAGGCAGGCAGCTCTCTGTGACTAGAAGGCCAACTTGGTCTTCATAGAGACCCTGTTTGAGAAACCAAGGGAAAAAGAAAAGGCAAAACCACTGTAATGCCTAACATACAGGTCTCAAACCTTTAAATCTGAGCTGTTCTGGCAGTGATCAGCAGTGTTGCTGGTGAGATGGCATGCGTGGCAGAAAGTGTGTGTGTTCTTTGTTCAGAAGCAAGGCCTCAGCAAAGTCACAGGGCAACGCAACAGCGCCAACTCTACTAGAAATATCTCCAATCTGTTATATGTTTGATTTTTTAAATTTTTGGTCATTGACCATTCAGAAACCCTTTACTACTGATGAATTTTTTGCAATCTCCATGTGCAGTTACTTGTCCCAGAGTTAAGAAGCAAGGGTCTAGGACACCATCAGTCTCTCCCTACTTCCTCCCATGGTTTTGACCTCCAAGTCTCTGCTTCCTGCCTAAGAACACTCATCATTTCCTCATCAATGGCGCCAGCAACCTCCAACGCTGTTCAAGCACGGGCTTTAATGGGAGCACTGTCGTTAGACACCTGATGCCTGTGGAGACAAGAAGACCTTGTTGTGGGATAATCTTTTTGTACACTGTAAAAATGTGTCTTTGCTAATGCACCTTCTAATTGTTTAATAAAGAGCTGAACAGCCAATCGCTAGGCAGGAGAGGATAGTCAGGACTTCTGGGGAGAGAGAGAACTCTGAAGAAGAGAGGTAGAATTTGCTAGTGAGACCCGTAGGGAGTTGGATGTACAATATGGAGGAAAGATAATGAAGATGTGGCAGAACTTAGATTAATATAAACAGGTTCATTTAAGTTCTTAGAGCTATTTAGGAACAAACCTAAAATAAGAACAATACTTAATAATATATTTTCATGGGGCTGGAGAGATGGCTCAGTGGTTAAGAGCATTGCCTGCTCTTCCAAAGGTCCTGAGTTCAATTCCCAGCAACCACATGGTGGCTCACAACCATCTGTAATGAGATCTAGCGCCCTCTTCTGGCCTTCAGGCAGACACACAGACAGAATATTGTATACACAATAAATAAATATTTAAAAAATATGTTTTCATGTCATTATTTGGGACCTGGCATTTCAAAGAAAGTCCAACTGCACAGTATTTTACTGCATTCCCTGTCAAGGACTGTGCACAACAGCCTTGTGGTTTTTATGACTTGTATGCAAAGCTAAGAAAACTAGCCAGTGGGTTTATCCACTGAAGTAACGGACAGCTCTGTAACTGCAGGACTGGTTTGTGAGGATCTGTACTTTATGCCAGGAATGGGGGTCAGTGCCTCACTCACCTGAGAGCAGTTCTGGGTAGCCCTTCCCCTCCTCAGTCTCGTTAAAGGACAATGACAGCAGTGCAGGAACATTTAGTCTTTAGTTTTCCTCAGATTCTTTCCTGGGTATAGCTCAACCAGTTGCAGAAGGAAGAGGGACATGCAAGACCACCCTACTTCAGTCAGTAATTAGTTTCTCCTCCTATCTTCCTTAGCTCATGGCCCCTGAGCTTCTCCTCAAGTATAATAATTTGCTATGATGCTCACAGAAATCAGGGAAATACTCATGTCTACCAGCTTATTAAATAGGATGTTATCAAGGATCCCTTGAGCAGCCAAGTGAAGAGTTACGCAGGTGACAGGAAGGGCCTTCACGGAAGTGGTGCATGTGCATACCATCCTAGCACAGTGTGGATGAGCCAACCACCCTGGAAGGGCTCCAGACCCAGGGACTTCTGTGGAGGATTGATTAGACATGCGTGCTGGATTAACTCTGGCCCTTTCCCCGGGGAAAGGGTTGAGGCTGAAAGCTCCAAGTTTCTAATCATGGCTTTATTTTTTTGGTGACCAGCTCCCATATTGAAGCTGTCCAGGAGCCAAGGGTCACCTCAATGCTGCAAAGTGTTCTACCACGCAGGCGATTTTATAGAACGTAGGCGCTCTGAGTCAAGACTTGGCTCAAAGACCGGTATTAGAACAAAGTGTGTTTCTAGGCACTTGTTAATCAGAGACTTATGGAGATGGGGATCTCTGTGCCAGGGACCAGGACCACAAACCAAATGTGTGCTTCTTAGTGTACCACACTGCCTCAGGCATTGATTGCCATGGAAGAACCCTGGCAGAAAAACTTTTAGAAGAACTGCTTCAGATGCTTTTGTGAGGAGGTCTCAATTGGGTACTGTTCATTCCCTCTGTGATCAAGATGCAGAATTTAAATGATATTTTGATTGACATAAGAAAACCCACAAATTTTCTTTCTTCTATACCATTGCACTTAAACCATAGCAAAGGAAAACTAGTTTTCTTTGAAGTTATACTGGGACAAATAAAGAGCCTGCTTATAGACAATAAGAAACCACTTTTTCTGGAATTGCAGCTTATAAACACATGGTCTCTATGTATGCATGGACCTCTAGACAGACACACACATGCACACAACATAAGCACGCACATACATACACATGCACACCCACATACACCCCAGCACAAACACGACAAGGCACGAGTCAAGGCTGGCTCCAGGTCTCTGTGTCCTCTAACACAGCCAGTTCCTTCTGTATTTGCATTTCCTTGGATCATTTACACATCCAAGTGGGATTAAGGTGGCCAAATTCTATGGGAGGTGTTGCCAGTGTGCCTGCTGCTGGGATGCTAGAGGATGCTAGAGGATGCTAGTGGATGGTGTTGCTACACCCATGATGATGGTGGTCCATGGGAGTACTCTGCTGTTGAATTACACTTCCAGGGAGAGGCAGCTCACAAAGGCGAGAAGCAGATGGCTGGCAATCATCACTTGAGTGTGGAAACCCATGTTATTGGGGAAGTGTAGATCAGAGTGACCTCTCTGAGGAGCCATTTGGCCATTGACTGTTGTGAATGACTGTTGAGCCGGTGGTGTGTTCCTAGACTCTCAGCACCTGTAGACTTAGACAGGAGGATCACTATTAGTTCAAGGGTAATCTGGCTACATGGTGAGAGCCTGGTTCAGAACAAAATGAAAACAAAAATATAAGAAAATGTTCAAGACTGAGCACATGGGTTTTGTTGGGAACAAAGGTTAACTTCCACTCTTGCTGTGGTGTGAATATGACTTGACTCCACTGGAACTCGTGCTGGAGTTTAATATCATTGTGTGGCATTGAGGATAGAACTTAATTGTATTCCCTAGAGAATGTTGAGCACCAAAGGCACTCCACTTGGAGTTTGTTTTCTTCTTGGCAAGGAACTGCCCATGCATTGATCACTGACAAAATGCATGATGTCTGGACAAGCAGGATAAAAGAAAAAAGACTGTCAAAAAGACTTGCCAAGACAGGGTAAGACGGTTTTGAAAACTTTCAGCCTCTGAAAATGGTCTGTCAGTTACTCTAGGCCTAAGCCAAAGTTGTTTGTTCCAATGTTGCAAATGAGACTTTGGGTGATTGACCAGGTAGCCAGTTGTCTCTGTCGTTTGTTGCACATTTTGGAAGTTGCTTATGATGCACTTCCTGCTTACCTAGGAATATTATATCCTTCCGGAGTCTTTGATGGAGTTGAAGAATAAGTAGTTATAGTTTTCCTTATATATGGTAAAATATAAAGTAGATATAAATATTGTAACTGTAATTCTTGCTTGATACCTGTCTTGCTATATGTAATTTTACTATGTTAAAGTCAAAACCTTCCTTTTTGTTTAAACAGAAAGGGGGAAATGGTGTGGGAAGTTCTTCTGTCTATGTGTTTCTTTTATTGGTTAATGAGAAGCTGTTTTGGCCAATGGCTTAGAAGAATAGAGCTAGGTGGGGAAAACTAAACTGAGTGCTGAGAGAAAGAAGGGCAAAGTCAGGGAGATGCCATAAAGCCCCTCAGAGGAGAAAGATGCAAGCTGCCAGCCAGAACCTTGTTGATAGGCCACAAGCCTCGCGGTAAAATATAAAATAATAGAAATGGGTTAACCAAAGATATAAGAGTTAGCTAGCAATATGCTTAAGTGATTGGCCTAGCAGTGATTTAATTAATACAGTTTTTGAGTGATTATTTCGTGGTCTGGGCAATTGGGAACGAACAAACAGCCTCCTACTACAACAGTGTTTAAAGATGGAGGCTTGGGGCAGGAAAGTTGTCTCAACAGTTAAGAGCACTAGTTACTCTCTCAGAGGATCTAACTTCGATTGCCAATCCCACACAGAGGCTCACAACAAACTGTACCTCCAATTCCTGAGGCCCTAATGTCCCCAGCCTTTGTTGGCAAAAGGTGAACAGACATTCATGTAGATAAAATGCCTATGCACACAAAATTAATTAGTAAAAATGTGAAATATGTTTTATAAATTATTGAATCTTTGAAAGATCATTAGGACAAAATAAGGTCATCAGGGTGAGGCCCTGAGAGTAAATCAGGTTTATAAGAAGGACATGGCAAGTAGAGGCTTGAATGCACCTGCTTCTTGCACCGTAGTGTGATTCTCTGTGCTGCTTCAAAGCTACCAGCAGTAAGGCCACCAGCAGATGCAGCCCCTTGACCTTGGCACACAGCCAGGAGCCAAAACAAACATCTCCATTACTCACCTGCCCTGAGGTGTAATGGTATTAACAAGAGAAAACAGATAAAGCCAGCATACTCTCAAGGTGTGTAGAGAGAATTTCTCTGCTTTTGTAGTCTGTGGGGTGGAAATGAAAACATCTCTTCCTAACACTGAAGGTCCAGGGCATCCAAAGAACTCTTGGGGAGAAATGGAGTCACGGCTAGTTCCCAAATGTGTAGAGAAAAAGAATAAAAGATTTATGCAAACAAATATCCATGCTAGCACTGTTTAAGGAAATAAACTTGAAAAAAATGACTACATATGAAATAAGGAGAAGACAAGTCCATGGGCACTTACTTAAACCAGAGACACTGTACGTCTATGAAGAAATCTGCATGAATCGTTCCCACTATTGTGAAAATGATTTTGAAATGATGATAAACAAACAAGACAGGGTAGAAACTAGATCAATTATAATACCTCGATTTTGTTTAAAATGAGTGAGATTGTTTAAACAAGATGTGTCTCAGAATATAGAACCAGAAGGTCAAACCACTAACTAGTAGAGATGGCCGCTTTCACTTGTTTCCTTCTGCTTAAATAAATAGAAATAAATACATGGTCAAATGATATTTTAAACAAGAAGTGACATGCTTGTTGAAAACCAAATTGGAAGAGCACCCATTTGGCCACATGCAGAAGGGATTGAAGAGAAACCGGAAGGAACAGGAGGGTACGTATTCATTCTTAATTCAATGCCTGCTCTGTAACCACATTCTGCTGCACAAAGGACCCAAGCTCTGAAGAGTTAAGCAAGCAGAGGGAGCAAGGGCAGGCTAGCTTTGATGTTTCCATATATGCAACTTCTTTCCGTCAACCTCAGCCTGCTTTTTTGCTCTTTGTGAGATGAAGTCAAGGATCTACAAAGCTAAGAGTGATGATGCCCCTCAGGTCACACGATTAACAGCCGGAAAGGCAGCGGGTGTTATCTTAGGAGGTTTGTATCAGGGACTACGGCCATGACTCCTAGGAGCCAAAAAATCCCCATTGGGAGAGTCACATGTGAACAGGGCCCATTTTACCTGTAAGACAAGGACATTTCAGGACGCACAGAGGCACAAGGGCAGCAGCGAGATGGCTACTGTGGCAGCTCAGGCCCAAGGCAGTAAAACCTGCACTTGGCAATGAGAATGGAAAAGAAGGGTCAAGGGTCAGAGACATGAGGAAAAACTGGCTTCAAGATCTGCAACCTGGGGAGCAGCAGTTACTCCCCAAAGAACCAAGAGTGCCAGAGAATGAAGGACAGATTTGAAGGTGAAACACTGGTGCATTTGGCGTTAGTTAATTTTCTACCTTCACAGAAGGGACAATGAAGAGGCTAAGCCAAGCTTCCTGGGATAATTCATGATTTTACCCATCTTCATCCTCTTGAAGGAGTAGGCTTTGGGTTTTACTGGCATGACCCTTCAGCATGGTCATGTGTCCTCAAACCAAGGCCAGTTAAGGACATTGGCTTCTGGAGACTCCACAGACCCCACATAGTTCTCCATCTGAGGTTGCTTTCTACTTCTGTGTTACTACTGATCAACCATGATCCAAAATATTAAAATTTGTCTGACTCTTTCAAGATAGAGCAGTTACGTTCACATAAATCTTGTTATCAAACACTGCTACAATGGTTCGGCTTTATTATTAGTGTTTATCTCTTACTGTGATGAATGTATAAGCTGACATTGTCATAGGGATGTGTGGGTATGGTTTAATATCATCTGCTTCAGGGACTCACTGCAAGATTTAGGATGCACCCTTTGGGTAAGAGGGGATAGGTGTTTCGTGAATTTGCTTTGTGAGTCAAAGTAGAACCAGCATCCTAATACTTTCTTTTCAGCACTGGAAACCAAACCCAGGCCTCACACATAGCAGCCTGTAGTCAACCGCTAAGCTATGGTTGCAGCTCTTTTAGAAATTTTTGTTTTGATGAGTCTGGGGAGATAGTTAGTTAGTTAGTCAAGTGCTTGGCATATAAGCATTAAAACCTAAGTTCATTCCCTGGAACGCGTACTTAAAAACAAAGCAAAACAAAGCAGGTATGGCAGGATGACCCACATTTATAATCTGGGTGCTTGGCAAGTGAGGAAGACAGATCCCTGGGCCTGAGTGGCCAGCAAAATTAAGCTGCCTGGCAAGCTCCAGGCCAGTAGGAAGCCTTGTCTAACAGAACAAAGTAAAACAAAAACAAAAGAACCAGAGGGGAGTGAGCAGTGTGGTGGTTCATGCCTCTAAGCCAGCACAGAGGCAGAGAGGGAGGGACAATCAGCCTGGAAAATAGAAAGAATTATGGGCCAAGCATTGAGATTCTATCTCAAATGAACAAAACAAACCAAAACACAAAACCAAAAAGTATTAGAGTCAGTAGCATCAAAAAAAAACCCTTCATCTGGCCTACACATACATACACATGCATGTACACACATACACACATGCATACACACATGCATGTACACAGATACACACACATGCATGTACATACACATATGCATGCATGTACATACACACACACTTTATTTTGATGCAGAGTCTTGCTAATAGCACAGGCTAGCCTTGAAACTTGTGATCCTTTTGCTTTGCCTTCTGAGTAGCAGGGATTATGTCATCTGTCCTGTCTAGTCTTGTCCCATCTCCCCTCCATGGTATGCCCAGGAGAAGTTATTGAAAACATTCCAAGGATGCAGGAGGGCTAGAAGAGCACAGAGGGAGATACAGCCCGGTGAACTAGAGCAGAGATGAGAACACGCTTGAGGAGGCTGTCCTGTGCTTGCCTCCAGCTCTCTCTGCTCTCCTCATGCCTCTGTGGTCCACTGGGCAAGATGGGATGCCCTGACAAACTCCCAATTTCCACTGCAAACTTATGATTGACAGGGCTAGGGGAGTAAGCATGGGCTGGCCAGTTGAGTTGAGAAGTGGGTGGATGGTCTTGGAACAGAGCATATTCCAGGCAAAGAGATGTGGACATGGACTACATACATCAACAGGGATCTCTCACCAAGGCTATGGCTGAGTCCTCTGTAGACCTAATTTCCTCACCTGCAAAGTGGAGACAACTATCTGCATTGCAGAGGACTGCTATGCTCGTCAGAGCACAAATAAGGGTTGATGAGATGGCATGGTGGGTGTGGTTCCCAGGAACCACGTGAGTCATTTCATGACCACCCATAACTCCAGTGGGCACCTGTGCACAGGTAGTACACACACGGAGACACACAGAAACACACACAGAGAAACACAGACACACACACACAGACACACAGACACACACACAGACACACACAGAGACACACAGACACACAGACACACACACAGAGACACACACACACATACACACACACAGAGACACACACATACACACACAGAGACACACAGACACACACACAGAGACACACAGACACCACACAGACACAGAGACACATGCACAGAGACACACAGACACACACACAGACACACACACACAGAGACACACACACACAGACACACACACACAGACACACAGAGAGACACACACACACAGAGACACACAGACACACACACAGACCCTCACACACACATTAATGCCAGAATATTTTTGTAGTTAGTTAATGCCAGAATATTTTTAATTGTCTCAGGTATGGGAGCAGTGCTACTAAGGATGACATTAAAACCCAGAGCATGAAAACAAAAGGCAATTCACTACAAAGTAGTCACAAATGCCACAAATGACAATGTGGAGGGAAAATAAAAGACAAACACTAGAGGGAAATATTTGCTATTCATTTCACAAAAAGTGTATTTCTTCCCATTTTTTTCTAGGCTGGGAAGTTGGCCTAGGACTTCACTAGACAGGCACTTTAACACTGAGATACACTTCTAGCCCCCTTGTCTTAAGATTACTACTAATGAGAAATTCAAAACGTTGATAAGAAAAAGCCAGCAAATACCTTTAAAGGGCTCCTCACCACAAACAGATGCCCGACTTGTGATAACAGGCAAACAAGACTCATGAGCAATAGATATTGCAACACTCAGATTGGCGGACGTGGGGAAGGGCAGCAGTTGCAGAACCTAGCACTGAATTAGAATAGCATGGACGGTCGATTCGGTGGCTGGATGACATGGTCTGTCTTGTGAGTGTTCTTAGGAACACACTGGCAGATGTACCACCAGCATGGGTAGAGATGAAAGACATCAAGGGTTGTATTGGTTGGGCTCTTGTTTAAAGTATTAGACTAAGCTGGCTATGTGTTAGTATTCTACCATGATAGGACCAGTTAAATTCTGGCACATCCATTTCATGAAAGAGCTGAACTATTAAACTAGGCAAGTGTCTTAAAGATGAGCAAGATTTGTCAATAAATCAGTGGAGGAGGATAAAGATAATGGTCACTGTGATGGCTAACTTGTCTACATCTGGAATTAGCTAAAACTCATAGCTGGGCACACCTGTGAGGGATTTTTGCTTAATTAAATCATTTGAAGTGGTGAAGTGGGGAGAGCCACTTCTAATCCAGCTCTCTGAGGTGGGAAGATCCAGCTTTAATCAGGGCCACACCATCTGCTGGCAGCTCAGATAAAAGACATGGAAGAAGAAGGTGTGTTCTCTGCCTGCATGCTTTCCTTCTCGATAGTAAATCCATTCCTTCACTGGCATTAGCATTTACTTCTTTGGGATTCTGGTGTATACTGAAGACAGCTGAGACATCCAGCCCTATAGACTGAACAACTACTGGGTTCTTGGACCTTCTGTTGGTAGACAGCCATTATTGGACTAACTGAACCACAGCCTATAAGCCATTCTAATAAATTCTACATGGTGTGTGTGTGTGTGTGTGATCTCTGTCTGTATATATTCTATAAGGTCTGTTGGTTCTACACTTTCCTAATGCTGCAACACTTTAATACAGTTCCTCATGTTGTGGTGACTCCCAGCCATAAAATTATTTTCAGTGCTACTTCATAATTGTAATCTTGTTACTATTATGAATAGTAACGTAAATGTCTATGTATTCCAATGGTTTTAGGTGACCCCTATGAAATAATAGTTCGACCCCCCAAAAGGGTTTGTGACCCTATTTATGACAACACAATGTCAACACTCTTCACACATCTACAAAGCCTGTTATGAGCACCAGAAGTCTAGACTACTCATTCCTGTTGGGTACCACTGAGTTTCAAGAAGACTGTAGGACCCAGTACATGCACTGTGCAGACCCCAACAGATGTGGTGCAGGTGTGTGACTTGGCATCAAGTTGGTCTGGGTACTGGGGGTCAAACACAGAGAAGCAGCAGCTTTGAGGCTGAGCTGTGCTGCTAGCCCTAGTGTGAGCAACTTGGATTTGAAGAACCTGTTTCTTGGGAATCCAAAACTAGGGGCCTCAACCTGGACTGAGCCCTGAAATCCCTCCTCAGGTCTGCCAGCATGGAAGCTTGGGATCCCGAGTTATCTACCTGTCTCTGTAAGGTCTGTGGTCTTGGGCTCTGCATTGCAGGCCAGTGGAGTAGCTGCCAGTGTATCAGGATACAGGTCACAGGGTGTCCTGCTGATCCCCAGAAGCAGGTGTGAGAAGCAGGCAGCAAGGCAGTGGACTCCTCAAAAGCCCCTCCCCAGGGCTCAGTGAAGCTTAGGGGTGACAAATTAAACACAGCACCTGGAAGATGGAGGTGCCCACATGTCCATCCTATGTACAAACAAAACAGGGTGTGTACACACAGCAGAATATAATTCATCCTCTGAAAGGAAAGACTTCCTGATGTGTGCTGAAACCTGAACGAAACTTGATCATGATGAAGTGAGCCATACTTGATTCCACTGCGCTGGGCCCTAGGACTGTCAGTGACATAGCAAGCAGAGGTTACCAGGGCTGTGGGCGGGGAATGGGCGTTAAGTGGAGTGGGAAAGTTTGAGTGAGTCCAGTGGGTGAGTAGTGGTGAGGGCTGCAGAGCAATGTGGCCGGGACTTATCACTACAGAACCACTTTTTTTTTTTTTTTCAGCGAAGATCCACAGGGGCCAGTGCTTAAGGGCATTTGCTGCTCTTGCAGAGGACCTGGGTTCAGTTCCCAGCATCCTCATAGTGGCTCACAACCCCCTATAATTCCCGATTCAGGGGCTCCAGCACCACTTCTGGCCTCTGTGGACAGTGCATACTTGTGGTACATATATATACACACAGGCAAACGCCCGTTCACATCAAGTAAAAATAAAGAAACCTTTAACAGGTATATGCCTAATTGAAAATGGCGAGGACCATGAACTTTCTGCTTTGTATCTTTCCCCATATTTATTTTGTAGACTGTGCTCTGCTCTGCTGTTTACCAGGGTGTAGGGTGAGGAAGAAACCCAGAGAAACACTTCTCTCTACATTTAACCACCCCTCACCATCCCCACATTCCCAGACTCCCAGGGAGAGTTGGTAATTGCTGTTGACCGCAATAACAGTACATTTTCTTTTGTTTGGATTAAACAATAATTTGATTGGAAAGTACTTCCTAGTGCAGCAATTAAGGCCTAACTGGAGGTAAAGCCTAGGGTACTTACCCAGCTACTCATTAGCTCCAGGAAATGTTTGCCCTGCAGTACCAACTCCAAACTGTGGAAGAAAAAGGGAGAGATGGTAATGAAAAGTTAAAAAACTGGAGTGGAGTGTCGCCATAGACACGACTTCTGGTTGGCCCAGGACTGTCCTGTGTCTGCAGCAGGGACACAGTGAGTTGTCAGTTTTTAGCATCCACAGCTGCACTTCCCAAGTGCCTACAATGAATAGCTCTAGGCTACTAAAGAAAACCTCAAGTCTTTGCTTGTCACGGTAATTTCCTTGGAAAGTGCTTCTAATGACAGTTCTTGCTGCTTGCTTCAGGTCAAGTCTTGTATACAGTACACAAATCACATCAAACCACAAGACAGGGATCAGACTCTGGAGTAGTCCAAATTACCATGCAGTTGTTTTCAACTTAGGAGCTAAGCATTAGTGGGCGGTGAAAGCAACATTTGCATGGGCCAAAACAGCAGTAAAGGAACAGCATGGATCTAGTTCTCTGTAATCCTCTGCAGGATCAGAACCCTCTGAGCAAGACCTCTTTATGATGATGATAGATGTCCCGCTGTTTGCTTTAACCAAGTAGCTCAGGCTTGCTTAAGACAGACTTAATTACTTTGTTACCTGGGAATTATTACTGATGGTTTAGTTTCTTGGAAGTGAGAACATCATTACCTGGGATTCTCAGAGTGGAAAAGATTTTCTGAGATAGATGTCAATGCACTTCAGCCATTTTTGGGACACAGCCTTGAGTCAAGAATAGCCCAGTCAATGTTTGGAAGCTTGCAGAGTTTATTTGTTTAGAGTTGAGCAAATTCTCTAGCTCTTAAAAAGGGCAAAAATTGGTTTCTAGAAAGAGGATTTGGGCTGCACAGTGCAGTTCCAGGCCTGTGGCTTTGTGTTGGGGAAGAGGGGACCTTCAGGGTGGATGGAGGATGAACAATGGCAAAATGGCAGGAGGTAAAGCCAAGAGCACTTGCCCTAGCTGGTCAGCTGCTCCGAGGAAGGGTTAGGAACGGGGATGTCATCACTGTTGGTATCAACTCTGAAACTGGTGGGACCAATGGGGACCAATTCACAGCTGAACTACATGTTCACTCTGAGAGTGAGCAGCTTGATTTGGTTTGCGTGGGTGGTATCCAAGCCAAGTCTCCAATACATTAATAGGGCCCTCTAAGACTGAGCCGTGGAACCTAGGACTCACAGATACAGGCTAGCCTGAGGCCAGCACCACTCAGGGAAGGTTTGGGCTGATTTTCCTGACTTAAGAACCTCTGCTATGTGACATAAACCAGGACCTGAAAGTCAAGTAAAGAACAATTTGCTTATGCAAAACTCAAAACTGTGGAGGTCACATGGCGGTGACCAGGTATGGGAACAGGGTATCTATCTGATGTGTGGAGGTGACATGGTGGTGACCAGGTATGAGGACAGGGTATCTGATATGTGGAGGTGACATGGTGGTGACCAGGTGATGTAGGAGGGTCATCTGTCTATGTGTTACTTTCATTGGTTAATAA
>LOEQ01004183.1:226919-238137 GCA_001685075.1 Bramus lutescens | reverse complement strand
TTGATTCTACTGCCTGTACTGGTTTTGTGGGAGCCTAGTCTGTTTGGATGCTCACCTTCCTAGACCTGGATGGACGGGGGAGGACATTGGACTTCCCACAGGGCAGCGAACCCTGACTGCTCTTTGGACTGGAAAGTGAAGGGTGGGCAATGGGGGAGGGGGAGGAAATGGGAGGAGGGGAGGAGGTGGAAATTTTTAATAATAATAAAAAATGGAAAAAAGAAAGAAAACGGCAAATTCAGCAGATGGAGAGGACAACCTTGGTTTTTAATTTTCTGCAGGTCTGTAGGTCCAGGCTCACTCATCCCAGTTCTCCTTTGTGCCGCAATCTCCTTATATGTTACGGGGTTCTCATAATGCAACTTTTTGCACAAGTCTTGCAGAAGTTCAAGGAAGGAATATTCCATGACCAGGCAACACAGTGACAGCAGTTCGGGTGTCAAACACAGCAAGGTGCACCATTGACCTCTGAAACCATTTTCCTTGGCCATGCAGGATTCTGGTGAAACCATGTCTTAGCTGTTTTTACTGTCACAGTGATAAGATGCACTCTGACAAAGCCATTTTGAGAGAAAGGGGATTGGGTTGACTCATGGTGCAAGATTGTGATCCATCAAGGCTGAGGACTAACACCAGTGAGAAGCTGGGGCATCTGGTCACATTGTGTCCATAGTTGGGAAGCAAAGAGTCATGGAAGTGTGTTCTCAGCTCACTTTCTTCCTCCTTTAAATATTTATTTATTTTAATTAATAAAATTTTAAAAACTATATTTTCTCATTTTACATACATATCCCAGTTCTCACTCCCTCCCCTCCTTGTACTCTCCCCACCTTCCCCTACCCTGGCCCCCCATCCACTCCTCAGAGAATTTAAGACTTCCTATGGAGAATCAACAAATTCTGCCACATCACTTTGAGGCAGGACTGAGGCCCTCCCTGCTGTATTTAGTCTAAACAAGGTATCCCTCAAAAAGAATAGGCTCCAAAAAGAGAGTTCAAGCACTAGGGATAAATCCTGATCCCACTGCCAGTGGCCCCACAGACTGCCCCAGTCACAGTTCTGTAACTCACATTCAGAGGGCCTAATTTGGTTCAGAGTCAGTGAGCTCCCACAAGCTCGGGTGAGCTGTTTTTGTGGGTTTCCCCATCATGGTCTTGACTCCCTTGCTCATATTATTGTTCCCCACTCTCTTCTTCTGGTCTCAGGAAGCTTGACCCACTGTTAACAATAGATCTCTGCATCTGCTTCCACCAGCTGCTAAATGAAAGTTCTATGAAGACAATTAAGGTGGTCATCACTATGATTACAGGGGGAGTCCAGTTCAGGCACCTTCTCCACTATTGCTTAGGGTCTTTTTAAATAAGACCAAAAATTCCATCTAGAAAATGGTGCTATTCACAATGAAAGGGGTTTCTCTCCCCAATTAGTAAGATCAAGACAGTCGCTACAATATGCCTGGGGGTCAGAATCTCATCCCAGGAGATTCTCATTTCATCAAGTTGATAATTGAGATTAATCATCACACATTGTTTCTCCAAGTGTGAAGTGAGAATAGTAAATATCTCATTCAGGTGTCAAGTAATTGAAACATTTTTAGTAGTAAACAAAGAACAATCCTTATTAGTATAATCACCAGGGTGAGGGTGTAGGAGTGCTCAGGGGGTACAGAGCAGCTATTGCTCTGGCAGAAAACCTCAGGTCTTCCACTCAGTTGTACACACCCTCACACTGAGAGATACAGGAAATGAAGTAAATTTAGAAAGAAACACAAATAAGTATCAGAATATTATCAATAGGGAATTATCAGTTGGAAATTTGACAAAAGCATTGATAAATTAATAATGAATTTGTGGTTGTTAACTCATTGTTGGAAGTTAGAAATTTTATTTTACCTCTATGAGTCCCAAATATCTCCTATAAAAAAGCTCCAAATATTCAGTGTCTAAGACCTTCTTGCCCCAATGTTCCAAAATTCTATGCTTGCTAAAGATTAACTTACATTATTTCTTTACCCCTACCTTCAACAAACATTTCAAGTAAAGCCTTCTGTTTGTTGTTCAGTCTTTTCTGTATACTGTAAAGTTAATTCAGCAGTGTGCACAGACAAGAATTTGTAACTGGGGCCAGAGAGATGGCACAGAGGTTTACTGCTCTTCTAAAGGGCACTGGTTCACTTCCCAGCTTGCACATGACAGTTTACAGTTGTCTGGAACTGAAATTCCAGTAGACCTGATGTTCCTTTCCAAACTCCATAGATACAAGATAGACACATAGTTCACAAAGATACGTGAACACAAAGCACTGACTGATATAAACAAAACAAAAGTGACTGAAATAATTCATAGCAACCAAATATATAATCCTTCAACACATTGTCTTCTCTTGTAAGGCTTGCTGACAGCACCATTCTTTTCTCTTCAATTTGTATTGTCCAGGATAAAAATAGTACTTTATTTATTTATTTTTGACAATTTAAAAAGTATTTATAATCTTAAATTATGTGTCTTTGTGTATGTGTCTGTATGCCAGTATTTGCATGTGTGTAGGTACCCGAAGAGCCCAGAAGTGTCAGATCCCCTTGGACTGAAGTTATAAGCAGCTATGGGATTTCTTGTGTGGATACTGAGAACTAAACTCAGGAACTCTGGAAGAACATGAAGTGTTTTCTTAAACTCTGCGCCATCTCCGGCCCCTATTTTTTTTTTTGGACAATTTCATATATGAATGCAGTATGGTTTTAGCGGATACACTTTATATTTCTGTTATGCTGTATGCTGTCTTTCTGTCTTTGCTGAGCCCCCTTTCATTTTTCTACTTTCCTCCCTACTTGAATGCAATTTTTGTATGTGTGACCCAATGAGTTCAATTAGTGTTGTTTTCATGAGAATGGAGGGGTGCAACTTGCTGGAGTGTGGACAACTTAACTCAAGGTGAGAAAGTTAGTTCCTCACCCTGGGAATTTATTAACTACCAGTAGTTCCTTGAGGAAAAGTGTGGTCTCTTGAGCCCCTCCTTTTATCAGAGGTGGAGCACTGATGGACATTATCCTGTGCAGGTAATTACGGCTGCTTTGGGATTTGACTATAGTGGCCACATGCTACCCAGAAGAGTGTCTCAAAGTACAATACTTTATATTCTGCCTCTTGCATCTCTTCTATGATGCTCCCTAATCTCTGGAAAGCATGATACAGATACCCCACTTAAGTCTGAGTACCGAACAGTCACTTATTCTTAGCACTTTGAACAGTCATTAATCTCTGCATCAGTGCTCACATTCTGCAAAAAGAAGCTTTGTTCATGTTATAATTTGGCCTAATTTTTAAGTGGGGTGTGTGTATGTGTGTGCACGCGCACACACACACGCACACGCATACATGCATTGAACATACATTCCCTGCCATATTAATTTCTCCTGCTGTCACTGTGCCCTAGAGCTCAAATGCTCATACCACATCATCTTCCTCGTTCTTTGTCCTATAGTTCACAATGTAGCCTCTAAGGCAGAGGTTCTCAACCCATGGATCATTAACATTTTGTAGGTAGTAGAACCTGTTCCCAGGGATCACATATAAGAAATCCTGCATATCAGATATTTAAATTACATTTTATAACAGTAGCAAAATTACAGTTATGAAGTACCAATGAAAATAAATTTATTGTTAATGGTCACTACAACATGAGGAATTGTATTAAAGGGTGGTCACAGCATTAGGAAGGTTGAAAAATACTGTTCTGAAACAACAAAGATTGACTTAACGTCAATCTTGTCTACTTGACTTACTGAAGGAGGCACAACTAATAAAATCCTGCATTGAGCAGCAGACTAGATAAAGGAGATCCTTTGCGCTATTGGGAGTAACCATCACCATGTTGAAAGTCTGTGCAGTATTTACTTTTCTCATTGCTATGAAATACATAAAAAAGAAGCTTAATGATGAAAGGATTCATGCTGAGTTGGTTTAAGAAGGGGTAAAGTCCACAATGGCAGGGGGCACAAAGGGCAGGGGTGTGAGGTCATGTTAAATCTGCTGTCAGTACTGATGAATGGACAGAATAAGACCACACTGTAAAACTCAAGCTCCATCACCATTTACCCATTTCCTTTATGAGGCTTGACCTCCTATACTTTCTACAATCCTCTAAAGCAGCAACACCAGCTGGTGGCCAAGTATTCAAGCACATGAGCCAATAGAGGACATCTCACATTCATACTGTAACAGCCTGCTAGTGGGAAAAAGTAGAATAAAGTGAAGCTTTAGCTTCTTTTGATGTCCTTCTAAATATGTCTTATTACCATTGGTTAATAAAGAAGCTGATTTGGCCAATAGCCAGGAAGAATATTGGTAGGTGTGAAATCCAAGCAGAGAGATAGGGACAAAGAAAGCAAAGTCAGGGATATGCCAGCCACTTCTGGGGAAGAAAGGTGTGAGGTAGCAAGCCATGGGCCTTATGGTAAAATATAGAATAATAGAAATTGGTTAATTAAGTTGTAAGAGCCAGTTAATAATAAGCTTGAGCTAATAGGCCAACAGTTTGAAATTAATACTAAGTCTCACACTGCTTTTTCAGGAACTGGTGGGTGGGAGAAAAACCTCTAGTTACAGGATTATCTACCTCTGTGTGTGTGTGTGTATGTGTGTGTGTGTGTGTGTGTGTGTGCGTGTTCTTAATGGACTCTAGGAATGATACCAATGGGGATACCTCACCACTTACACTGGGAATTACAGCATCCATTGTCTCACTTTTACTCTTTATGCTCATTTGGCTATCAGATTGAATTATAAGTTTTTTCATTTATAGAGAGAAGTATGTGCGTATGTGGGATTTCTTTATCTTTGTAACTATGTGGAGCCAATTTCTACAATAAATTTTGTATTTTGTACACAGACAGACAGATACGTACATGCAGAGGTGGAGAGAAAGCGAGAGAGAAAGAGCCAGAGAGCCTGATAGAGACAAAGACAGAGACAGAGACACAAGCAGACATATAGAAATAGAGTCAGGGTTTGTCCCTCTTCTCATTTTAATAGATAAGAAAAACAGAGAATGTATCACAGTGGGCCACTGGGTTTCCTGAACCACTCTAGAAAGGAGAAAGCACAGAGGTTCATAATTATGAGTACTAATTGTGCAGATCAGAAGCAGATAAATAGCTCTCCTTCTTACTAGGATGGTACTGAGGTGTATATATATATAGTTTTGGAATGGCTCTTGCAATCAAGTGGAACCATATCTCATGATACAATTGTGTCTCTTCATGTGTAGATGCAATCATGGAGGGCTATGTATGTTTAAACAGGGGACCTCTATGTTTAAACAGATTCTAAAGAACAAGAAGCATATGGCAATGGCCAGCATACATAGCCCTCCATGATTGCATCTACCCTTCTATATTTTACTTTTCTTTCTGCACATTTTTTTAATTCTCTGGGATTATGTTTGCCATATTTTCCTTGCATTAATCTCTGATAACTATAGTGTTTGCTGGAGAGCACAGTGTTTCTTTTCTTGATCTTTGTCACTGAAACTGAGAAAAAAAGTTTATAAAATATGTATCAGAAAAAAATGAAAGAAAGACCACCCTTTTTTTCAGGGCAACAGTTTTTTCTTTTATTCCCTTTTACATTTTCCATATTTTAATTAGTATGTTAATCAAGTAAAGCAATAGATTTCATGATGATATTTGTATATGTGCATACAATGAACATTGATGATATTCACCTACTGTAATGCCCTCTCCTACCTCCCATCCCTCCTCTTCTCTTTCTACTTAGCTGTCCCCTCATGACTTTCATGACATTTTCACCCAAAATTATAATATCAGAGAAAACAGCTAGCATTTTTCTGTCTATGGAGATGACTCATTTTTATTGAAATGATGATCTTCAATTCTATTCATTTTCCTGAAAAGATAATTTAATTCTATATGGATGAATAAAACTCTATTCTTGGACATTATCTCATGTCCATAATAAAATAATTGGCAGTGAGAACAGGTGATTAGTCAGTTTTTCCTTCCTATCTGCTGTTAGTCAGATATTTTCTAAGCAGAAGAAACTAGATGCGACAGAAGAAATCATTTGGTTCCTAAGATAGTTTTGCCTTTTTTTTTAATTGTATAAACATACTAGAGACAATAATTGGTTGCCATAAGGAACACCATGACATAAGTGGCTTAGTACTATATTATTTATTTTGACTCATGTCATAGTATGATGAGCAGACATCAACTTTTGAGTTGTACCAAAAATGTAAAGATTGAAGGACAATTTCCGAGTAGTTGAAAGCATATGGAAATGCTTCACATGGAGAGAAAGCAGGGGACCTCTATGTTTAAACAGATTCTAAAGAACAAACAAGGAGCAATAGAACAGGTAATTTATATATTGTTTGGAGTATTTTACATATTTTTAAACCATTGAGATATTATTTTTAAACTAAAATACAACCACTTCACATGGGAAACCATTTTTCTCATTACTTTTTATTTGAATCACTCACCTATTGAGCATACTCTTTCCTCTGTAAACGTGTGTGCCTGTGTGAGTCGTCCTGTATGTGTCAAAAATTTGAATGTTTCCTATTTAGTTTTGAGAATCCCATACTTGTACAGGATGCATTATAATCAAAGTCACTCACATTGCCTTCTCACATCTCCTTCCCATTCCTGCTGACTTCCTACTTTTGTGTCTCTTTTTTGTGCTGTTTCTGCTGCATACCTGACAGCAGTAGTCACACCATATGCAAAAGGAAGCATTTCTTACCATTTTCCCCGGTTCTCTGCATCTTACGGTCTTTTGAACCACTCTTCTTTGATGTTTCTCAGAGACAAATGAATGGCATAAATGTCTCATCCAGACATGAGCATATTGCCATTGATTTCAGGACTTTGGCTAGTCATTCATCTGGGCTTTGATCATTGCCTAGTGCCAAAAATATTCAATAGGTACAAACATTAATAATTTTAAGACAATTTAATTGCATGTCCA
The DNA here is from genome assembly GCA_001685075.1 of Bramus lutescens. NCBI lineage: Eukaryota > Metazoa > Chordata > Mammalia > Rodentia > Cricetidae > Bramus > Bramus lutescens. The sequence goes on along the minus strand of LOEQ01004183.1, from coordinate 231,148 downwards.
TTTAGTAAAACATCAGTAGTAGATTCCCTCATGAGGCTGATGACCTTAGTCATATATGACGCGGTTTACAGCACCAGGCATGTATTTGCTCCCACGAAATGGGTTTCAGATCCAATTGGTAAGCATATGCTTAATTTTGTTCTAGTGACTATATCTTGCCTGAAAGGTCAGTGTCACAGTACAAAATACAGGGTCCATTTATATATGAGATAATTGATGATTCTTCTCCCCCAAATCTTGGATGGCACCTTCTACTAGTGTGAATGCTAAGAACTGGGGAGAAGATTCATTTTCAGTTTCAGTTTGACATTTCTTTGTTCTGTATACAAAATATGTAATTTCTTCAGGTGTTGAGTTTTATGTACTAGTTGAGGTGGGCAACAAAAACCACTGGTTTCTCACTCCCCTTGAAATCAGAAAGTTCTTCTCTACTACTTGCATTCCAAGGCCATAGTGTTAGGCATCACTTCAAGAGTTCCTTATTCATCTTACACCTCCTAGAGTTCTGTTCTTCCTTTTTCTTTGTTTAATACTTTTGCTTTCTGTGATCACACTTTAATTGTCTACTGGCTCTCAGGGACCAAGCAGCAATAATTTTAAGAGATTAGGTACAGAATTTTGTGGCAGCCAGCCATCCCTTCCTCCCAACACTTCAACCCAAAGAGAATGGAAGGAGAAAAATAGGGCACCCTGGAGGAAACAATCCTTGAAATCCCCTTTTCATTTAGGGAGAATGAAAAATTTCTATTCATGACTTTTGCCACTAGGTTTGGTTCTTCTGAAAAACAACAAGGAATTTGGAATTTCTGCTTAAAGTGAGTATAAATATTTACCCACATATGCTGAAATATTCTTGTGACATTTAGTCTGATACATATTGCCAGCAGAGAAAGAAGCTCCTGAGCCAAACACAGGAATTTTTTATTTTTAATCTTCCTTGGAAGTATAACAAACATTTGCAATGATATAAAAAGTATTAAAGTCACAGGCCCTTGAATTTATGACCAGTTTAGTGTAGCATACTATATCTTGCTTGGAGTTCTTGTATTAACACGTTTTGTATCACTTACTCATGATTCTTCAAACATGAACAGGGTCATTCTACTATCATTTTTCTAATCAGACAGACAGAAATACATGCACTTGTCTTAACAGTGAGAAAATTATAATGATTTATTTAATGCATGAGTTTTCTTGTATAGATTTGATCATTTTCAAAGTATCTGTATATTCATGATCTAAGATATGTTTAGCACTCAGTTTTTATTGTCTCCACTTCCTGTGTTGCATACTATTTGCCAAAAAGTCTAAAGGTATTTCCTTAGGTAGTAAGACCATAGATTGTTGACAGAAGTTTCTATCCCACCATGTCCCGCAGCCAATCAGTCCTAAAGAAACACACAGAGGCTTACATTAATTATAAACTAGTTGGCCTATTAGCTCAGGCTTTTTATTCTTCCATCTTAAATTAACCCATAATTATTGTCTGTGTTAGCTATGTAGCTTGGTACCTTTTATCAGTGAGGCATTGTCATCTTGCTTCCTCTGTGTCTCAGTGATGACTGCAGACTGAGCCTTTTCCCAGAATTCTCCTATTCTGTGCACCCTGCCTATAATTCCTACCTGGCTATTGACTGATCAGCATTTTATTAAACCAGTACAAGTGACAAATCTTTACAGGGTACAAAATGATTGTCCCACAGCAATAGATGACCTTAGAACAGTAATTTTCCTATTATTTCAATAGGTGGAACAATGGAGGATCAAGTTGGACACATGACTTAAAAAGGTCCTGGAGTAACAGTCAGATATTAAGTGATCTTCATATATCATATATCATAGATCCAGAGATATACCGTGCATCAATGCTGCAGTATTTATATAATTAACTGAAAGAAAGGCACACACATAAGTAGAGATTAAAATAACTGAAATAGGGAGAACATATGAAGTAGAATATCTGCCTGATGCTTCCTGGTGTTGTATATAGGAATAAAAAAGAACAGAGGATGACTTTGAAACAGATTGACATTCATTTTAAGACTGAGTCCAAGTAGAGCTGGGTAGGATTTTAAATGTGGTAGAAAATGATGACATGGGTCTTTTCTCAGGTAGTAGATGTCTATAAAATACATAAGTAAATTTAATGTATGGGGAAATGCCTGGGATTGGGAGACTTTTTTTTTTCTGATGTTAACAGAGGGCACATGAAGGGAGCAGGAGCTAAGCTGCCTGATGTTGATCTGAATAGCATACTAAGGTACATATATTGCATGAGCAACAAATGGCAGAGCCACAGCCTGGCTTTCTTATGTCTATTTAGTTCTGTCTGTCACTTCTCTCTTCTGAAGAGATCCATCTGTGTGGCAATGTGTGCTCAGAATTTACATGTAAACACCATATCTGCATTTTGATAACTGATATGGAACTCCTAAGGGTTGAAAATTCATCCAAGGGCAGTTTAAATCAAAGATATAATTTTATTTCAAACAAGTTCATCAGCTGTAAGTGGGCTTAAGAAAGTTATACATAAAACAAATATTATTTTGAATGATGCAACCCAGACACAGAAAGACAGTTATCACATGTACTCACTCGTAGGTGGTTTTTAAACATAAAGTAAAGAAAACCAGCCTACAAACCACAATCCCAGAGAACTTAGACAACAATGAGGACACTAAGAGAGACTTATATAAATCTAATTTACATGGGAAGTAGAAAAAGACAAGATCTCCTGAGTAAACTAGGAGCATGGGGACCTTGGGGAAGGGTTGAAGGGGGAGGGAGAAGAGGGAGGGGAGGAGAGAAAAATGTAGAGTTCAATAAAAATCAAAAAACAAACAAGCAAATAAACTTTGAAGATTCCAAAGTAGAAAGAAAAAGGGGCATTTGTATTTGGATGAAAACATAATATTTTGTCCTTGGGGCCTACTGAAGGATTTGGATGGCATGTGTCCCTTGTAAGCTGCAAGTGCTCCCAGTAGAAATGCTTACCAAAATGCCTTTTTAATTTCTATTTTTAAGTAAGTGATTCTTTAGAACATTCCAGTGCTTCTTTCATCCAAGCTGAAGTACACCAAGGACTGAGTTACTGAGATGTTCTCATCCATTCTTTCTTTTAAAAACCTGCTCCCCAGTTTTGACTTGGCCATTTACCATCCATTTTTGTGTTTCAGAAAGACATCCTTGAACTCATAACACAGATTAGTCTTCTAGATATAAATTCCTCAGTCTTCTGTATTTGCCCTTCATGTAATATCACAATTATACTATTAACAACCAATTATATAATAATTTAAATGTTAATATCTACTTTTCCAAAACCTGTGCAAATGTCTGGAAATAAAGAAGGTCTTTTTCATTTAATAGAAACTCAATAAATTAGATGAAATAATTCAGGCTAAATCAGATATAATATTTTTTTACAGTTATCAATTTAGCATCTTAATCTATCAATTACTAGCATAAGTAAACAAATAATTTTAATGCATCATATAAACAAACTAAAGAAAAAATATGCATGAACTTTGTCTTGGATGGAGCTTTAGATCTGATGGAGTAAATTCAAGTTGTTTAGTGGCTAATGGTGGAAGTGCAGCTAAAGGCTATGAGGGTCTACAGTAGTCCTACTATAAGCTGCCTTGTGACAACATAACTGGCTTTGTGTATTAGCATCCTCTTGTGCCAATTATACTAACAAACATATTTAATCCGGAGTTATTATGAGAACCAGGAAGCTTGTATCCATTTCGTCATGCCACATTGCAGTTCTGTGGACTTCAAAGGAATGGAGCTGGGAGAAAGGCCCTCATGTAAGTCTGTGCTTGTCAATTATAATACATTATACCAAAAAGGTTCGATTTTGCTATTCTAGTATGAGAACTGAATAAACAATTTGTGTCTCATACTCTAATCTAGCAAATGCTTCATACCTTGGAGCATTATCCCTCACACACCGACATGTCTGTATGTCTTCATATGTCTCTCTGATCCTTATGAGAACATATTCTTGTAGATACTGTGTAGTGATAGGGGAGCATGGGCCTGCTTTTCGTCCAGCCCAGCTCCTGCATGACTAGGTTATATCCCAAAATAACAACACATACATTGTATTCATTTAAAAACTGCCTGGCCCATTATATCTAGCATCTTCTTGGCTAACTCTCACACCTTGTTTAACCCATTTCTAGTAATCTGTGTACCACCACGAAGTGGTGGCTTACTGGGAA
>LOEQ01004183.1:168191-184522 GCA_001685075.1 Bramus lutescens | reverse complement strand
ATCTATCTATCTATCTATCATCTGTTTTAATGAGCTCATTCTTACTCTTACATTTTGTTTTTGTTCAGGTAGCCATGGCTGCTGTGTGTTGAGGACACTGACACCCAAGTCGTATGCAGAAGATTGTAGATGACAGCACTCCCCTCCATCCTCTGCTTTCTATCCATTTGTCTTCTCTGTGGTATTTGTTGGGCATCTGAGGTGTTTCATTTAGAGCTGAGCATTCAACAACCATTTATGTTCAAATTCTAACCAGTTAAATATCTCTTCATTAACTGTCACCCTCTGTAAAAAGAAGCCTTCACTGACTCATGCTGATAGCAGCGCATGAGGGTATAGAAACAATCATTCGGGAAACAGGTTAGATACACATCCATTGATCAAAACCTTAGGGATTTTTGCCTCCTCTGCTAAGGCCATGACATAATAAAGGAGCCTTGAGAGAGACAGGAAAATATATTTAGGGGAAAAGCAAACACATATGATGTGAAAGTGGGGTGATGGTGTTAGGCACAAAAATGTTTAATTGGAGATGGCTGTGGAGAGATGGGGAAAGATGGAGGTTGGATAAACATAATTAAAAGGTATGTAGGGAAACTGCTGTTGCATAAACCAGAGAACATCTATAAATAAAAGGAAAATTAAAAGTTAAAATTATCAGCATAGTAATGGAAGGTGCAGCTGTTCTCAGTCAACTGAGATAGAGAAGATACATCTGGTCTCTCCAAGCAGTAAGCCCTGCATGCTACAATACAATCTACCAGGAAAGATAAGCTCACTGGTGCAAGGGTGGCAGTTCTGCACAGGGAATAAGCAATTGTTTTTTTTTAATTAAACTTATTGTCTGTTTCGCAGGAAGAAAAATATCTTGGTATAGTAAACCTTGTCAAAGTCTATGTGTGGGTATTTATTTATTTCCAGAATTCTCCATTTTATCTTTATGACATCAGAGTCAGTATTGTACTGGTGAAGTATATTCTTTTATGTTATTTGACTAATTTTATCCTTTATAGCCTGGTCCTTGCTATGTATTCAGGATGTCTCAAATTCATGCATTCAAGTAATCAGTCCTTTAGCCTACAGAGCACTTGGACTAGAGATATGTGCTTAAAGTGGTCACCTAGAATCTATGGTCTGAGAAGAAGTGAAGTGGGAGCATCACTGATGCAGAAACACTTGGAGGTGTTTCTTTTCCAGTCCTGCCTACTCTTCTATCCATTCTCTTCCCACCATCTTGTTTATATGACTCTTCTGTTTAGGAAATACTTGTTAAAGCTGTTTTATTGTTTATGAATGGATTTACTAATTCTAGGAAATTTTTAATTGTCTGACACTTGAGGGAATGTTAATCTGTCTTAGGGTACTCAAAATACTTGTGGTTCGCTGTGTACAAAACAGTTCTTCATTATTACCTCTAATTCCCTACAATGAAACAGTGGGAGAACACATTCCAGTGTACCAAAGCACAGATAATGAGGTGTCATGGGGTTTATGAACAGTCTTTGATTATAAAGTTCAACCCTGAGACTCAAACTGATCTGTTTCACACCCCACCTTCGACACTGACAGACAATGTTTTCATATATGGGAATATACATGTGATTTAATGAAAAGAGCAAGTTCTATTTGGAAGGACAATGATAATCTTAGAGAACCAATTGAAAGGATATCCTATTACATATTTAATTTTAATACTTACTTTATTTTTTGTGTAAGTATTGTATCTGTATGGGTATGTGTATGTATATATGCATGTGAGCATGTTAAGAGACCAGAAGATGGAGTCTGATCCCCTGAAAATGGAGTTACAAGTACTTGCGAGCCACCAGAAATGGGGCTGGAAACCAAATTCTGGATTTTTAAAAGAGTAAAAAGCACTCTTAACCACTGAAGCATCTCTCTAGTCCCTCATTATAATTTTATAGATAATTATTATTCTATCAATGTAATCTTTCTCAGGTTTCTTTTCCATCTTTACAGTAGATTTATTCAGTGCCACCCCTCCTAAGCATTTTCCTTAATTTATATATCAGTTATTGGCCTAAGCAGAATATAAAAGTTACTATTTTTTGGGTACTTAAAAATCTATCTGGGGGAATATAAGAGATATTGAAAGATGTATGCATATTTGACTATGCAACATATGTTATGTTAGGAGTTAATTATTTATATTAACTATTTAATTAAGTTTCATAGGATGACTTATTTTCCTCAAAAATTCATTTGAACATCTGTTCCTTGCAGTAATTAAAAAATCAACAAACTTTTCCTCAACAAAATTGCATATGCAGAATACATACAAATGTATGTGATTTAAAGAAAAAAACTATAGTGCCATTTGCATATCCCAAACCTGCTGTCAACAACTATAACATGCTAATTGATTTTATATGAAAGATTTAAAAAACTAAATCTTTGCCCAAATAGGTGTCACTACCAGCTCATACTGTACTAATTAGAATGCCTAGCCACATAAACCTTTTATTGTGTAGATCTTTGTATTGTGTATTCTTTTGAACAAAACATTACCTCAGGTGATCATCCTTCCATCCATAAAGGATGAATTCAAAGGAAGCAGAACTATCCATGGCCTCATAAACAACAGGATTTCTCACTTTGAGAATCAACACTTTAAGTTTCTATGCTTTTCATTTATTGGTTGATATTGGTCAATGCCATATATTGGCTGTGATAAAATAGTGTAATGCACATGTAAGTAGAGCTGTAGCATTCATACACTGATGTAATTTCCTTTGGATACAAACCCAAAAGACATATGTGTGTTCACATGGGAGTACATGTTTTTGAGCACATTGTTTTTCATAGTGGCTGTGCCAACTTAAAGTCCCACCAGCCAAGAAAAAAGATTCGCTTTGCTTACAATTCTGCCAACACTTACATTCTCTCATTATTTTACAATAACCATTCTAACAAGCCTACAGTGACGTCTCTTGGGGTTTTTATTCCGTCTCCTTTATGGTTAGTGATGGGAATCTTCTCATACACCTGATGATTATTAATGTGTTCGTTAGGAATCAACAACTCAAGATCATTTGCTCACTTTAAAATCTTGCTGTTGAGTTTCTTGAATTCTTTAAGTATTACTGAATTAAGCCCTTATGAGATGGATGGTGTCTAAAAACCTCTTTCTGGTCTATGTCTCATCCCTCTTCTCTGTAGATAGGGCTTGTGCTGATATACTCTCACATTGATTATTTTTGCTGGATGACTGGAATTGTAAGGTTTACCTGAAAAATTGTTCTTCAGACCAATGTAAGGAGGTTTCTCCTGTGTTATCTTTTGGTATTTTTCATGAATGTGGGTCTTAATATATGCCTTTTTAATTCATCTGATTGGAAATTTACAAGACATCAGAGTAGAGTCTAATTTTTTTCTGCAAAAGTGTGTCTATTTTTCTCAACACTGTTTATTAGAGACTGTTTTTCTGTCATTGAGTGCTCTGGAAAAATAGGAAGTCAACTGGAAGGAAAGCAGAGAACACAGTCAGGGTTACTGAGGGCTAAAAAAGAATAGATGTTGGCTGAAGAGTATGAAGGTTCAATTCTATAAAGTAAATAAGATCTGCAGATTTAATATAGTGTATGGGGACTATAATAAGTTCCTCTTCAGATTTTCTAAGAGAAAGTATCTTCTCTTAAATATCCACACCACATACACAGTCAACTGTGTGAGGTGATAAAGGCAATTCTTATTTGTTAGTAATACCCCAGTAAAGCCGGAATGAAAGGTTTTTAAACTAGGAAATAATTTTTCCTCTTAAAAATGCAAATTTTTCATGAAGTGTATGCTTTTTAATTGAATTTGTCCTTTCACACTTACACACACTCATATCATATCAGTCCTCCCATTTTCCTCCTACCCTTGCCAACCCTCACTAGGAGATAAGTGTAACTCCTATTGGTTGCTGCTGACTGAAGAAAAAAGTTTCTTTAATATTATTATTCAGATATCAGCTTCAAACCTTGATCACGTACAACTTTTAAATCAATGTTTTTCAGATTCCAGTATCCTGAACTTAGGCTTAAACAATTCTTTATTAAGGAGAGAAAAGGGACTGCCTTGTGTATTGTTGATAGGAGTAGATCCTTGGCTTCTAGCATGGATGTCAGAAGCACTTTCTGAGTAACAATAAAAACCTCCTCTAAATTTGATCACACGACCTAAGGGCTGGGCTGCATGCACACAAAATTACTCTCAGATAGGAGTATTTCAGATGGATAAACATATTTGTGGAGAATGTTACAGTGTTCTCTTAAGTAGACTAGTATATTAATCTTTTAACAATAACTAAAGCTCCTAAAAAGTAAATGATTTGGAAAGATCACACAATTTCTTATCTGGGAAATAAAAACTCTTCTCAGTTCTCAAATATGTGCTAATTCCCATATTCCATCTTACCTCTACATGTTGTACAACATGAGGCTGAGACTTAGAAATGTCTTGATTGTAAACTAACCCTTTTGGTTTCTTGCAGATTCGTGGAGGGAAGAGAAACACACCTCCCTTTCTTATCTCAGCTCCGTAGCTGATAAAACTGTAAATTACCTGAAACACTGAATTACTTCACATACCTATGAATTACTATTTTCCCATTGGATTATGTGGGTGTCAAAAATCACTTTTTCATTTGTAGAGCAAATCCCTCACTTTTAAATAAACCTGTTACCTGTGAATTCACCTGCTTTCTTTGGTTATATTCATATCATGAATTCTAGTGGAGGAGGTGGATGACTCCTTAGGTGACGCTTGAGTTTATTCTTTTAATTGGGCCAAGCTAGAAAGTAGGGTGAGCAATTCTGCCTCCATTTCTTTTTCATGTGCCTTATTGATACTAGGACTGGAAGTAAGTCTACAATTCCAGTATCTCGATCAAAACATGAATATTTATCTTTTGATCGACGACTGATTTTCTTTGAAATCATATGAAAACAATTCTCAAACTGTTATTAAAAAATTCATTTTATGTTTCTCTTAGTGTCCTCATTGTTGTCTAAGTTTTCTGGGATTGTTTTGTAGACTGGTTTTCTTTGATTAATGTTTAAAATCCACTTATGAGTGAGTACATGTGATACTTGTTTTTCTGTGTCTGGGATATCTCACTCAAAATGATGTTTTCTAGCTTAATCCATTTTCCTGCAAAGTTCAAGATGTCATAATTTTTCTGCTGTGTAGCACTCCATTGTGTAAATGTACCACGTTTTCCTTACATAAATCTAATCTACACGAGAAGTAGAAAAAGACAAGATCTCCTGAGTAAATTGGGAGCATGGGGACCTAGAAAAGGGTTGAAGGGGAGGGGAGAGGTGGGGGGAGCAGAGGAAAATGTAGAGCTCCATAAAAATCAATTATAAAAACAAATGGATAAAATTAAGTTTACAACATTAACCCAGAATGACAAATCAGAGAGCAGAAAATCATTCATCATATATAAAACATACAAGAAAAAGTGAGATAGAAAGAGAGCTGAGCTTTCCATGTTTACTGTAAGGTTTTTGAGAAATGGATGAACTGAACCTGGTGATGAGATTTGGGTGGTCATAAATTAAAATTTAGGTAAATAAAGGTTTAATTTGCTTCATAAACTTACGATATACTCAAAATAAGAACCAGTACATCCAGTTTAGAGATTAAAAGATTAAGGCTCTTCTGAGAAGCTTGTCTGAGGACTGAGTAGAACTTCAACCAAACAAAAACTGATTGGAATTTCTCTCACCACTTTTCCTCCTCAAGAATAGCCAGCATCTAGAATTTTTCATCATCTCAAGATCATAGAACTCTAAGATCTCCTTAAATTCTTCTAAAACAAAAACAAAAACATAGCAAAAGAGCCACTCCTCAGTTTTTTACTTAATTCAATCTACATTCTAGTCAATAAGTTTGAAAGGTCTTTGGGGACATGGAACCTTAGTGAAATGAAGTTTTAAAATTTCAGTGTTCCTGGGGGAAGAAACTTTGAAGAGTCTCCCTTTCCCTTGCTTTTGCTAGACTTTTGCTGCCTCTGTGAACATCAAAGGCATATCCAAAGATAAACAAGTTATCTAAAATACAGTATCTTTCAGTGCAAAGGTTAATGAAACATTAATCCCCCAGCTGCTGTTCTTCCAGACAGATGTGCAAAATGTTTAGAGCACATCTGCTGAGTGTGCAACTCTCCCATTTTCCAGGATGAAAGTTTCTGATACAAAGAATTACTAATAGTTTAATGACTTTAACGCCACCACCATAGCTCCCTCTTTGTTAGTCACTTTTGCATTTCAAGTTTCCAAGAATCTTTTGAGATCAAGGAAAACAAAGGCAAGGGATCTGGTTTCTCAGATTTCTAACACAAACTTCTTTCATTTGTTCTTTTTATTTATTACTTTATTTGTGCAACAGTTGTAATAGATGGAGACACAAATGTAATAAATGGAACACAGTGATAAATGAGGCACGGTCTTTGTTCTGATAGTGTAGCCAGTCTGCTGAGGTAACAAAGATTTGGGAGACAGAATGTGACAAATGTCTGAGCACCGGAGAATGAGGGCACACAGGAAGGATGGCTAACCTAGATGAAGAGCGGCTAAACTGAGGCACTGGAGAGGTGACATCTATGTCAGCTTCTAGGCAGTTGAAGGTTAAGGAGGAGTTATTTGGAAACAATGCAGAGGAGACATAATGAGAATGAAAATATGTTGTATCTTCCTGGAGGCAACAGAATGTTGCTGTGAGTAGAAAACAAAGTAAAAAATTAAGAACAGCAGAAAAGAGACAAAAATTGAGGATGAAGTCAAAACTGGAACATGAAAGAGTTGTTTTACATTGTAACTAGGACATGATCAATGGAGTAACTAAAGAAATTAAGTAAGGGTTAGACATGTTGCTGGTGTTGGGGATGATGGAAGATATATTAGTATGAGAAATCCTTACAGTGTTCAGGTAAAATGAGGTGAAAATACCCAGGCCAGCTGGTGATAAAAAAATGAAGCCAGAATTCTGACAGCAGGGATGCCCCAGCCCATGGTAATGTTGGCACAGTGGAGATAAGAAGGGAGATCTTAAAGAGCTGATTTTCAACAAAGAAGCTGGAGAGCAGCCTTGCCATACATGTAGTACCACAGAGGCTGGGTGCCATTAGCACTGTGATTTAGAGCAGAGGTTTGAGAGATAGGCAAGTATTCAGTCCCACCTAGCTACTTATGAGATGTGTGAGCTGTGGTGAATTATTATAGTGCTCTATACCTCAATCTCCTAAGGTATAATATCAGGATAACAGATTAATATTGTAGCTCTCCTGTAATATTACTAAATGGAAAAAGATATATGTCTAACACATAAAAAATCACTCAGTCTATATTCTCGCTCCCTGATTTAATGCCTCAAATATGAGAGATTGGAAAGTGAGTTTTTGATTTTTTTTAACTAGTTACAGTTAGAAAAACTAAAGAGGGATGTTGGCTGCACTCCCAATATTCTTAGTCAAGTTTCCATGATACTGAAATAACTATTTTATTCTGTGACACTGAAACAGAGATTTTAAAAAAATTTCAACTCCTTTCATTTCAATGTTACTTCTTCCAGTGTCAGTCAAAATATCATTCCACATGGGGCTTCTTTTGGATCTGTTCATAAGTCATTGTTTATATACAAATGGAAGCAAAAGCTTGTGTTTTCCTCCATTATTTACCTGTGCTAGGCCAGAGACATGTCACAGACTTTGGAAGCTAGTCTTAATGTTGTCTAGAGACGGAGTGTATGTAGTATTTAGGAAGATGTTAATCAACATGCCACCAGGACAGAATATGTTTCTTTCTTGATGTTTTTCTGGGACAAAATGAAATTGTTCAGAAGCACAGTGTTTACTGTGATGCAGGGATCTTCCTCATTTGGCCTCTCAGCCCTTCAGGCACAAATATCTTTCAGCCTTAATATCTTTGCATTTTTATCTTTATAAAACCCACAGAAGTGAAAGTGAACAGATCAGTATATGCCAACTCTGAGAAGACCTTAATAGCTCCTGATACTTAACGACCATCTTCTTTCTTCAAGTATAAACCAAGACATCCAAAGAATGACTGTAACTTACTTGAAAGTCCATTATTCATGACAAAAATGAAACCAAGCTAATATGCTGGTACACAGACTTAACCACAGTTTGGGGAGGCAGAGGCAGGTGAAATTCTGAGTTCATGCCAGTCATGACTAGTTACTTCTTAAGACACCACCTCAAAAAAGAAACAGAATGTTTCATTGCTGAATAAAGGCAGTTAATTATAATCACTGCCTATGAGTTTTTGATAGTAGTTTATCTGATACTTCTGATGTATTTGTTTGTTTGCTTGTTTGTTTGCTCAGGTTTACGGTTTCTGTTTGACTCTATAAGTACACATGCACATTTTTTTCTTACTACTAACCTGGCAAGTCCCAGAGATGAGGCAACCCTTTTTCTTCTTTTACACTTAGGCTTTGCACTTGAAAAATCTTTAAAGTTAATTACTACTTATTAATAATGAAGAATAGATACATCAAGTAACCATCTGCATAAATGTACATCACAAGAAAAAAAAACACCTGTAAATGTACATCTGGACAGAATGAGAAGCATCCTGTCAATCATTTGATCCCCAGGTGTTTCTGTTTAAATGCTGTCGAGATTTTAGGAAGCCTCTAAAACTTTGATGCTTTGAACCAAGTTATACAAATAAATTGAGTAGACAGAAATCAAAATGTTGGCTGTATTACTGAAGGAGCTGTAGCTTCCATCCAGGAACAGCCTCCCAGGGTCTCTCTCTCTCTGCTACTAGCAGAAATTTTACTTCCTGTATTTCTGCATAGAAGTCATACCAGAGTACAAGTTCTCAAAGATTGATTCCAAAGAATAAAGGATGACATTGAGCTATTGGTATCAAAGTCTCTTACATTTAATGAGTAACTGAGGTATGAAAAAACTTGAAAGTATTTGGGTATACTCAACTATTAGAGTGTACTCAGTTTGGGAGACTCTAGAATCATCATTGAGACCAACCTAGGCAAGTCTGTGGGAGATTATCTTGCCTAAGCTCATTAAGGTGTAAAGTCCTGCCCACAATGGGTGGAATCATTCTCTGGCTGGGAATCTGGACCATATAAATAAAGAAAAGGAATTGAGAAGCAACATACATTAATTTCTCCCTGTCTCTCTCTCTCCTTGCTGATTATGTGATATATGAGGTGATGTATGCTGTGATTGCCATTGGTAAATAAATAAGCTGCTTGGGCCTATGACAGGGTAGAATAAAATCAGGCAGAATATAATCAGATATATAGAGAAAGTAGGCAGAGTCAGAGAGAAGCCATATAGCAGGTACAGGAGACAGACATTGAATGGAACCTTACTGGTAGGCCACAAACACAGAGCAATATACAGATTAATAGGAATGAGCTAATTTAAGATATAAGGGCTAGCTAGAAATATGCATAAGCTAATAGGTCAAGCAGTGTTGTAATAATAGGGTTTATGTGTGATTATTTTGGATCTGGGCGACTAGGAAACAAATGAGCAGTCTCCGACTACAAATTGTCACACCAACGTGGGCAGACTATTTCCACATAAAAACCTGAGAGATCTTAAAAAGAAATTCTAGACTGAAAATAACAGAGTTTAGTGCAACTTCTTGGTAGTTATGTTGGTGGGGGATGGGCTATGCTGGTGGCAAGCAGGGGAGACGTGCATCCTTTAAGAGGTTTCCTGACTCAGTTTTAGTTGCAAAAACTGCATGACTTCTTTATAAAATGCCTGCCAGGTTCATGCTAGCAGAATGACCTCTGGTTCTTTCCAGAAGTCCTGCACTCAAATGAGGTTTGTGAGTAGCATGTTACAAACTGCTTAAAGTCATGACATAGACTCGTTGCATACCTGGAACTGGGACAGTGTGCTTGTCATCAACATGCATTCATGGACTGGGTGAAGCCAAAAGTCATAGTAGCCTTAGTTCTAGACAAGCTGCTTAGCAATTTAAGAAGTGGTCCTGGTTAGAAAAGCATTAAAGATATGCAATAAATACAGATTAAAATAAAAAAGACCTTTGAATGGGTCATGGTGTTGGATACATATATGTAGGCCTGGGAGAGAGAATAAAAGGAATATATACAATTAAAAAAGGTAAAGTCTTAAAGAAACACAGTACAGACAATCATACATTAAAGGAGTAAAAAAAATAAGCCATGTAAAGATAGAATATACACAGAGGATCTGGATTATATATATTATTGTGTTTTCATTTCAATAATTTTTGACTGTTAATGAGCTAATTACACAGAAATATTTCATTGTACAGGCTGCTAAGCTAAACCTATACATAGACAGACATGCACACACACACACACACGCACACACACATATATATTTAAAGGCATCATGACTTCAAAATTTGGATCTAAGGATAATGTTACTTTGGAAAAGAGGTTCTGCTTTTGATTCCACAGATAATGAGAACCTGTGGATTCCTTTCTGACTAATGTGGTTTGATGGACCAAGACCCCCAAATGGTCTTTGTAAACTCCTAAAATTATTTTGCCCAACCAAAAACAGAAAGAAGAGTTTAGAAAGAATAATGCCCAAATTACCAAAAATTGTTTATAAATGTTTGTTTACAATTAAAGGGGGATATGCTATAGAAATGAATACTTGCATTGGTATGGGTCTTGATTTATTGATTCCAATTTAAGGTCAATTTTGTTATATGAATATTTCTGCTCTTGCTTAAAGTATTGTGTTTGAGCAGCTTATTTAAAAATGTAATGCATAATTAAGAAATATAGGTTAATAGATAGCCATCTATAATTGTCAAGTTTGTAATCACGTTAGAATTTTTTAGATGTACAGAGATATATATCAGATGGCTAGGTATTCTTTAAAACTTTCAAAGACTAACAGAATATGGCATTTAAAATGTTTTAAGCACTTAGGACTTTTCATGACAATGAGACACATCTGCTCCTGTCAGCACCAATCTACTTCAAGAGGATAATGGACATCAAAGAGTCTTTTTATGGAGTTTGTTAGATAGTTGGGCAAGAAACTGCTCTTGCCTGGACTACTTGATGTTATGCTGTAGGAAGTGGACATGAAGGACACACAGAGAAATGACTGCTAAACTTGGCTAAAGGTGATGAGATGGTCCTTTGAGGTTCCTGCTTCATGAAATTGTCTGCCAGACATTCTGCAGGACACAGAAGAAAATGTCTGGCAAACTGTCTTTCAAATTTCGTGATTCATTGAAAAGTCTGCCTGATACTACAGGCCTATAGGCTGAAGATGGGTTCCTCAATGTTGCGAAAAACTTTGGGTGACTATCCAGGTAGCAAGATACCTCTGTTAATTCTAAAGTTTTGTAAGTTGCTTGCAATTTACTTCCTATTAACTTAGGTAATATTATATCCTTCTGGGGTCTTTGATGGAGTTGAAGAATAGATATTTATATTTATAGTTTTCCTTAGTTAAGATAAAGCATAAAGTAGATATAAATATTATAACTGTAATTATTGCCTGATACATGTTTTGTTATATAAATTTTACTATGTTAAAGTTAAAACCTTCCTTTATATTTAGACAGAAAAGAGGAGGTGATGTGGGAGGTGACATATGTTGTGATTTTCATTGGTGAATAAAGAAGCTGCTTGGACCTATGTCAGGCTGGAAGAGATATATAGAGAGAGTAGGCAGAGTCAGAGGGAAGCCATGTAACATTCACAGGAGACAGATGCCAGATACCTAATGAAACCTTAACAGAAGGGTACAACCACATGGCAGCATACAGACGAATAGAAATTGGTTAATTTAAGATATAAGAGCTATCTATAAATATGCATAAGCTAATAGGCAAGCAGTGTTATAATAATACAGTTTCTATGTGATTATTTTGGATCTGGGTCACCAGGAAATGAATGAACAGCCTCTGACTACAATTATGGATGCCATGTGACCAGATTTGTGAAGCTCCTGTTGCCTTGACTTCTATACCATAATGCGCTGTCTCCTGGAACTGTGAAGCAAAGGAAACATATTTCCTTTTGGGGGGGCATTCGAGACAGGGTTTATCAGTAGCTTTACGGCCTGTCCTGGAACTAGCTCTTGTAGAGCAGGTTGGCCTCAAACTCACAGAGATCTACCTGCTGCTGCCTCCCGAGTGCTGGGATTAAAGGCATGTGCCACTATTGCCCTTCACATGTTCCCTCTTTAGTACTTTATTCAGAGCACTTTTTTTACAGGAAGAGGAAAGAGAAACTAAAAAAACCCTTCTCTGCATATGAAAATATTGGCACACTCTAGGAAATGATACCATTAAATTCTGTTCTTATGAAAGATAAAATAGAACAATTGAGTAAAGACCTTGGTTTTGAAGCTGGTACTGATTTTAAAATCAGGTCCTGTAGGCCTGGTCAATCAGCTGTATTGTGTTTTTTCTGCTTAGATATTCATGGCCTGCATTCACTAAAAGGGAAATGTGTTGATGGTGATTAATGAATTTATCATCTGTATCTACGGGGTAATGCTGCTGGCAGCTAAAAGGAGATTGATGATGGTAGAGTATATAGCATGTCTCTGTTGTCTGGGTGCAGGCAGGACTTTCCTCCTCACTGGAAGAAGGACAAACAGTGAACTGAAAGCTCAAGGAGAAAATGACTTAGGACAGTGGTTGTTGAGACTGCCTCTTGTAGCAAGTATCCACATCTTGTAACACTGAGCCACATGAGCAGTGTGGAAACTTCCATTTAAAAGTCCCCCCACTGGTTATTAACTCTTATGCTTGCAGTAATAATAAATAGGTATTTTTATTTTTAGAAGTTTATTCATAAAAATTGTCAAATGCAAAATTAGAAAAATATCATGTAATGGTTCAACTTCAGTAACTATCAACATTTTAAAAATCACCTTTTAAACATAAAATGAGATATTCTTATTTATTAGCTTCTTAAATTTCATAGACATGTGTAATACATCTTTATCATGTACATTTCCCCTCCTTCTTTGCAGCTACCTACCCTGCGGTGCTCTCCACTGTGTATCCCTGCACAACTCCAAATCATCATAAGCAGAGGCAAACCGCCAGTGGATTTCTTTCCTCCAGTGAAGCTGTCAGTTGCCAATACTCTTTGGCTCTGTGTGTTGTCTCTGAAATCCCTCCTTACCCCATGCTGGACTCATATCATGTAGGTTTTGTACAGGTAGCTAAGAATATGTTTTTCATTGTTTAAAAATTAGTGGATATAACTCATCTGATCTGCCTGATGCTTCCTGTACTCTTTTGAAATTATCTACTTTGTGTAAGTGGCCACAAATCTAAGAACCCTGTTATCAGCTGGTAGTATATCTGATGGGACAGAACTTGACTGAATTTTAATTTGAAATGTCTGAGTGTATGAAAATTGACATCAAAAGGTTCATAGAACAGGTTTTACCCCTTTCTTACATATAAAATCAATTGTTACCTTCTTTAATCAGTCCCACTGGTCACCATGTTCAAAACCAATAGGTTAAGCTGTAAATAGAAACCACAGACCATGGAATTTAAATTCAAGCTCATGCTACATATTGGTCATCTGAACTTGAGGAGTCACTGACTATTAGGATTCACATTTTTCCATATGAAAAATATGGATAATGATGTGTCACATTTTTTCTTGGGACACAGAAAAAAGCCCCTAAACAAGACACGTTGTATAGAGATTGACACATACTCAGTGATTGCTGGTTTCATGATAATGGAAATATGAGAGTTTATTGTCATCTGCTCTCTAGCAAATATTCATTTGGAATGATATAATGGAATTTTATTAGGGTTAGCCTCATAAAACTAATTTTAGAGAATGGTTTAGGGTTACTGAAGAAGATACCTCTTGGAATGTTATGTGGCTTGCTCTTCTTTCAGTTAGGAGCCAGGAAGAAAAACTCTCCAGTCTTCAAACCAGCTGAGAGATGTTTCTTCTTGAGAAATACTGTGATTGGCTAAGTTCTGTTTATTTGTAGTACTAGGAAACTTAAATTTTAAGGACAGCAATTAATTACCACTTATGTAAATATTCTTCAATTCAAGGGCTCATTAGACCAACAAGAACATTAAGGCCCCAGCTGACATATTCTGAGCAATGGTTGCAGTGCATTCTTCACTCCTTGTTCCTGACTGTGTCTCTGCCAGTCCTTTCCGCTTCTTCTCTTCCAGCTTCCAGAATTCTTAATGAATCCTATATTCACATTGTGATGTATTTTCTTGCATTATCATGGCATTTCACTCTTCTACAAACATTATAAAGCAAGATTTACTGTTACTTTTCCCTTACAATAAAGAAAATGGTGGAGTAGAACAAACTGTAAAAGACATCCTGGTCTTGCTTCCAGGTTTGAGCTATAACCTTTCCCTTGGTGACTTGATTTGTTTATGTAATTTAAACAACCACATTGACAATGAGTAAGACCAAATTTTCATCAGCAATGATGTGAACTATTTCTCAAACAACCAAGGGTTATTTCCAGGTTAATTCCCCAAACTGTGTTAGCCACCCTGAGGACCAAACTTTATGTGCATGTCTTCGTTTCCTTATAGATTTAGGCTTAACTAAACAAATTAAGTAATTATAAAACCATACTTCATTTGGCAAATTTTGAATATTTATTTTGTGATTTATCACTTGCTTATGTGCACTATCTCATTTAACTTTAACAATGGGTTAAACATCATTTGTCTCAAAAAATTCAAGAAGCCCCACTATACAAATTATGATTTTGGGATAAAACACTGATGTAATAAGAGGTCTCTGGATCACATGAGCTGAAATTTTTTAAAAGTCCACTTTGTTTCTTACAGAAAAACTTTAATCCTTCAGACAAGATATTTCATAAACCAGTGGCTTTCAAACTTGAATACACAGTGCATTCACCCATGGAGCCTACTTTTTGCTTCTCCAGAAATACCAATTAAATTGATTCAAGCTACATTCTGGGTATTAGAGTGTTTTAAAGCTTCCCAGGTATTTTAATGGCCAGCCATATTTAAGAAGAGCTGATAAATTATCTCAAAAGTCCACCTCAGACCTCACCCCTACTTTCCTTGCCCAAGGAACAGTTTCAAAATCTTTTCCCAGATAGTGCAAGATGCTTAATGTAACATCCTGTCCCTTTTACTGTCTCTGACCATCTATCCTCCCTTGTGACTGTCAAAAATGATTTCAATAAAGCAGATCTAATCAGGCCACAGCATGGTTTCTTACTGCCCTAAAAGTTCGAACTTCACCTTGATTCATCTAATTATAACACCTGCACAGCTCTTTTCCTTGAATGGATCCTACCATGCCCCAATTCTATCCTTGGCTCCTGCTGGTCCTTTTTCCTGGAATGGACTTCCTCTGTGTGGTCTTGAGACATCCTACAGGACTGTCAACATTAGACACCTCTTAGAACTTCCTTGTTTAAGACTATCTGCCCCTAATAAAATATTACCTTCCCTTCTCTGTTCACCTAAAGAAGTAAGCATTGTAGGTTTAGAACAATAGTAGTTGTGGTAGCTGGTGAGCTTACTAAAAGTAGAGAAAGTTCCATTATTTTCCTCTAGTGGATATAGCATACCATATAATAGAAACTTTAGTAACTAATACCAGTTTCTAAATCATTAAAGAAATACATTCGTAAACAACTGAATAGGCTTTTGGATATAACATATTTTGATTTACTTCTTCATTTATTTTTAGTGGAATAGCCCCTCCTAAGGGGGAGACTTGTGAAATGGCATCCCATAATCAGGAACCAGAGAGAAAACAGCTCACTTTGGGGCTGGCTTAAAAGTTATTGCATTGATTTTGAGAAAATGAGAAAAAGAACGTAAATTTCCTAGTCTATACATTTCATAAACTCACTTCACAATGTCATTGAAGCCTAATGGTATGATGTTTATATGACAATTGACATGTATAGCACCTAGAACACAGTATTTTATTTTATTTATTTATAAAAAGAACCTTGTCTGTGCCAAATTTTTAGGAAACATCCCTTATGCTTTCCTTCTGTATCTGTTTAATTAATACATAATCATTTAACTGATAAATATTCATTTTAAATATAATATATGGTATATACAACTTTTTTCTTTTTTCTTATTTTCTTATTATTAAAAATTTTCACCTCCTCCCCTCCTCCCATTTTCTCAGTCAGCTCTCCTTCTCAGCCATGTTCAAAGTCTGGTTTGATCACATGCTCCATCAGTCCTAGTCTAGCTGGCCTTGGTGAGTTCCCATTATATCAGCCCCATTGTCTCAGTGGGTGGGCACACCCCTTGTGGTCCTGACTTCCTTGCTCATGATCT